>VXAU01003163.1:1275966-1371209 GCA_013399695.1 Formicarius rufipectus
TTTTTAAATACAGTATCTTCTCCTCCCTGAAAGAAATGAGAAAAAAACAAGTCTTGGAGTTTTGTTACTGGAAGTATTGTAAATTCTCCCTGATGGGTGGAAAAGGTGAGAATGTAATTGGAAAAAAAAGCACAAGCAAGAGTACATCATTAGCTCCACAATGCCAAAACCTATTAGACAGTAAAGATGTAGGAAAACTCATTAAATGATTGTTAAAGGTGCCATTGTTTCCAGCAGGTTACAAGTCACCATCTGCAGACAAGATGGTATGTTAAAGTAAATGAGACTCCTACATGATTGTTTTCTATATGCAGATATTATGCACGTATCCTTAGCTATTGCAGGTAGGCAGAGCTTTCTGGACATCTGTGAAGCTATGTTTACTTCCATGAGAAGAACACACAGTGGAGTTGCATCAGCAGAGAGCTTACCAAACAGGTAAGTGATACATATTCCAGTGGCTCCTTATGCTCATTTTGTCAATTCAACTATGTAGCCATATATTTATAAAGATATATGCAAATACCCTAATCGGGTTTTAAACACACAATTGCTCTGATCATGAAAGTGAAGTCATGTACAGAACAGGCCCTAGTGTGTCTGGCACTCAGTGCATAAAATATTCCTATAATGAAGAAACATACACAATAATCTACACTTAAATGAAAGGCTAACATCAATACGTGTGCTTATGCAGGAGCTAATTACAAAGTCAAATGACCTTTCTGTAGTGAGGAGATTCCAAGCAGCAACATGGTATGCTGTTCTTCACCAACTATTACTTCTTCTCAAAAGCTGTTTGCAACTCTTCATGCTGCAATTTGTATCTTCTTTCCAGGAAATTAATCACAGAATCAGAGAATGATTTGGGTTGGAAGAGGCCTTATTGTCTAGTTCCAGCCCCCTGCCATGGACCAGGACATCTTTCACGAGACCAGGCTCCATCCAGCGCGGTCTTAAGCACTCCTAGGGATGGGGAATTCACAAACTCTCTGGGCAACCTGTTGCAATGTCTCACTATCCTCATAGTAAAGAACTGTTGTCTAATATCTAATCTAAACCTACTTTATTTCAGTTTGAAGCCATTCCTCCTTGTCCTGCCTCTATATGCCCTTGTGAAAAGTCTCTCTCCATCTTTCTTGTAGGCTCCCTCCAGGTACTAGAAGGCCACAGTTAGGTCACCCTGAAGCCTCTTCTCCCAGCTCAACAATCCCAATTCTCATAGCCTTTCCTCATAGGGGCTCCATCCTTTAATCATCTTGGTGGCCCTGCTCTGGACTCGCTCCAACAGGTCAATGACCTTCCTGTGCTGGGGATCACAGAGCTGGATGCAGCACTCCAGGTGGGCTCTCACCAGACTGGAGTAGAGGGGAAGCATCTTAGCATTGATTTTCTTTGTCTGATGTACATTACATACAGTTAGCAACTGTGTTATAGTCAGTTTTGCTTTATAGTATCAGAAAGGGTTTC
Organism: Formicarius rufipectus; assembly: GCA_013399695.1. Lineage (NCBI taxonomy): Eukaryota > Metazoa > Chordata > Aves > Passeriformes > Formicariidae > Formicarius > Formicarius rufipectus. The sequence goes on from VXAU01003163.1 coordinate 1,277,437, forward strand.
TACCACCCCTTCACAAAGCAACTTACACTATTGGATATGGCAGGGAACAAGTAGATAAGAGACATGCATCCCTATGAGAAGTGTATGACACAGCTACAAGGATAGGCAACTGGGAGAACATAAGTGCTGTTCTGCTAGTCATGGGAATATTTAATGTTACAAAGGATTTTTATTTTTTTTTGCTGTATTTGGCCAGCTTTTTGTGAGTCTCTTCCAAAGAGGATTTGTAATCAATTTACCTTTTCATTTTAAGATCAGATTTAGGGAGAGAATGCTAAACTTCATCCTGTTTTAGCAGGAAGTTTACAGGGGACTTTTTGGGGCTGGAGTTCTGAAACAGAAAGGTAACACCTGCTGCCAGCACCTAGCCTCCTAAAGGCCTTTCAAAGAGATTTCCACGCACTGTAACTGCAAACAGAAAAAAATAAAGATAGTAAGTTATTTCAGGAAAATGACAACAATTTGGTAGGGCACAAAATGTCTTTGAGCATCGCATCACAGATGGACAGGGTGTAAGGGGAGGACATAGTACAATTTAGAGCCTGTAGGTCCACAAGCACACAGGCACAATGCTGGAGAGTTTCATTCCCTACAAGACTAAACAACAAGAATTGGAAGGGACCAATGGGACTTTTTCATTCATGTACTTGGAAAAATTGTTCTTCATGTACTTGGAAAAATACTTGTTCTTTATCATAATGCAACAGCACACCACAAAAGAAAAATCTTTTCAGTGGCCTGATAATATAAGGACATATTGAAATTTATGATCATCTGACTTAAAACTGCTAGCTGTCTCAAAGGTAGAGGTATAAGAACGGATTAATCATTAGAAGCAATCAAGAGGAATAAACAGATACCTCCAAAGGACAATTTATCAGACAGATTTTACTTTCTCTTTTAAAAAATGAGCTTATTTTCCTTGGAATATATATATCTCTCCTTTTGAATTAGAAATGAATGTAGGATCAGTAAGTCAGGTTCAAACATGTAAGTAGGAGAAAAGGCAGGGCAGTTGAATCCCTCACTCATTGCTGGATGGCAAGTAGCCTAATTTAGCTGCTCAGATATTTCAGAGGGGCTAGACTATGTTAAAAATATCACATTTATTTTAAAAAAATCCCATTTTTGTGTGACTGTTACACAAACTGAAGGTGTAGCAAGTCCAGCCACTGAACTGAAACCGCTGATGACAAATCCAAGTTGACAAATACTTTTAATGTACTAGTTGTATGCACTGCAGAACAGGTGGAAAGAATTTTGGGTGAGGAAGAATGGGTTTTTTTACTATTTCCCTCCAGAAAGCCCTGTTTCAGACAAAACTGTTAGCCATCTGCTGAAAGCCAGTGCCCTTTCTCCCTAATCTGGTTGTCAAAATGTCAGACTCAGAAACTTCAGCCCTTCCATGGCACTGTTTTAGCTCTAAGATGTCTGTGTAATTGCAGCCACGATGTTCCCCTGCCACCGTTGCCAACATGAAGCAAAGGGCTTCAAGAACTCCATGTATAAAGCATCTACATGTAAAATGAGAAAATCTATATTCTTATGCACGTGCACACTAGTGAAGAATTTCGCCATTGATTTAAATGGAAAATTCTTTCCTCTTCTCCCTTCCCTCCTCTTCATTACTGAAATTTTACTAGCTCTGGCCGCTAACATGAATGACGAGAATAACATTATGTTCCCGTGAGTGTTCTCAGGAATTATCATTTCATTGCAAATAGATACATTATAGCATAGCCAATGTTTAAGCTCTTCATTAAAAAAAGAAAATGTATTTTTTAAAATTCATCAACAGTCAGTTTTGCTGCTGATGCTTGTGTTTCATGCATTGTAAAAAGAAAGAGTATTCTTAGACAAGGTGTTGTTTTGGTGCTGAACCCCTTACTCATCCAGTTTCCTTTCATTTTTGGAACAGTGTACCATGACAGAACACAGCTTCAGAGTCACCATTTTTTCCCACTGAAAGAAATTATATTTTCTCACACCTGATCACTGGGATGTCAGAATCACAGCCAAACTTTTTCATAACCTTAAGTTATCAGTTCCTTTTCAGGGTGGACAATACCTGTCATTGGGAAAATATTCAGAGCTCAAGGTACAACCCAATGTCTCACAAAATCCTGAAAATCCAATGTGTTGTCCTTGTTTATAACTACAGTTTTGCAAGTTTTCAAAGTTCCAGGGCTATTTCAGACTGGTTGTCAAAGCTTCTCTTAATATACTAAAAGACAAAATGTCGTGACTCTAAATCATAGAATATCCTAGGTTTGAGGCAACCCACAAGGATCATCAAAGTCCAACTCCTGGCTCGGGACAGGACAGCCCTAACAACAGATAAAGACTGCTTGGAAGAAAAATAGGAAGTTATTATTAGCCAAATAACTGTGTACATAACCAGCAAACTCATTGATGTCTTCTGTAATTTTTCCATGGATCATAGTTTTATGCCAACAAACACCAGACTGCTCAAATGATACTTGCTTAGATAGAAAATCCTCTGAATGATGGGTAATAAGTGCATCTCCAAGGACGTCACAACCCATCATGATTCAGCCTTATTTTTACCATGATTTCTGCAGTTTTATGTCTTACTACTTCAGTGTGATCTCCCGAGTAAGCTGGGAGTAAACGTCTCAATCTTCAATCACCTTCTTTATTGCTGCATAGTCTTTATTCAGTAAGCTTCAAATTCCCCTGCATAGCTTGAAGCAGGGATATAAACTGATGTAAAAAGCTATAAAAAAGATTGTGCCTGTTATCATGCTGATACAATTTCTCCTTGTGATTTGTCTCCTGGTGCCTTCAACTGCCTCTACAGATTTGATAATTCACAGTATCACAATTACTATGTAGTCCCAGTGATGTGTTTCAGGACCCACTGTAGACCTGAAGTTTTCCAGGAGAGGAGATTACCCAGGTTACAAGGAGTGCAATGAATTTTGACAGCTACCCACCTGGCAGATTAGTAACAGCAAGCAAGACCCTACTGACAGAGGACTCCAAGTCAAGATTAACTGAGTGATCTTTAAGAACCCTTCCAAACCACACCATTTCAAGATTCTGTGATTCTAGATTACTGCCAGGTTGCAGTCCAAAATTCCCCTCCAATTTCTCACTTCTTCTTGTTTCTGCTTTTCTTCAGACCATAATGTAAGTATTACTTTGTACTATGGGGTAGACCACACAGTGTCCACACTATTTGACACTATATCCAAATAATTGCTGCTCAGAATTTATACCAGTGGAAAAAATAATACAGTTCACAGTGTTGACCCTGTGTGTGGCTTCCTTTACTTTACTGAGTGCTGCCTCATTCAGATTTCAGAGGAACCAGATTGAGGGAAAGTGTGGGTATCCCAGGGCTTTCAGCAGAACTGGTAAGTTCAGGAAAAAATAGTGGTCATAGTGGTACATTCTTCCAAATTAACAAGAATGCTACCCCTGAAAATGGACAAGACAAAGATTAGAGGCCACAAAACTGTCACCTGTGTGCTTGGAAGTAGGATATCAGCTGCAGCCCTGAGCTTTTCTATCATATTTTAACTTCGAGGAAACATAGTTTTACCTCAGTGAAAGACAAGATGCTCCTCAGGACCAAAAGTAGTATCACAGGAGCAAGACACCTGTTTTTCTATATCTACCCAGGATATCTTCCACCTAGGCTTTTTGGATCTGCTCATTTTCCTTCTATTTCTGTGCCTCATTCTCCTCTTTATGCTCAGATTCCAGACTGAACTGAGGTCTCTCATCAAAGACACTAGGCAACCCTTTTCTGAAAGAGAAACAATTGGTTTGCTCCTAACTCTTTTTTTCAATCAAATGAAGTCTCTCCTTAACAAAATACCAGAGTCTAGGTAAGTGAGCAGCATTCTTCCTGTAATACCTGCCAGTATAATTTCAGGTTATTTTTCTTCCTAGAAGGTGACCACTGCCATGGTGTTGCTGGGCAGCACTGTTTAAGCACGGCAGATCAGATGCTGTCCTGATTTATAACCTCTGTCAGCTCAAGTGAATGCAGGAACCAGCAACTTTGCACATTCCCTCTGAAGAGCAAGATGCCCACTTAAAAGAATGTATTTTGAGGGTTTCTCTTTAGGCCACCTGACATGCCTCAGGTGTGAGAAAAGTATTTACTAAGTATTTACCTTGCCACCTGAAAAAGAATAGAACACGAGAATAAGCATGCCAGGCCATAATGCAGACCAACCACAGCAGGATCTCAGGGTAGGCTAATCATTCCAATGGTAATAAGGGCTGCACGACAGACACATGAACTTTGACTTCAGCTTTTAACCACAAAGTGTAAAACGTGGAGCCTTTGTCAGCTGGCAGCCTTGCCTGCCTTTCCACCCACACCGTGTGTGAGTGTGGCTTCCAAGTGCAGCAGCATGCTGGAGTGTCTGCTGCTCACCACCAAATGCACCGTCGGAAAAGACAAAGCATCTCCAGGTGGTTAAGGGCATAGAGCTACAGCAAATGTCTGTGGTGGGCATAACTGCAGTCTGGCAGGGTTAAAAGCGAGGCTGTCCAAATTCATCCAAGACCTGCAAATCTTGAAACACGTAAACCCTACATGAGTCAGATAAAGAAGCCAGAAAGAAAGGTACCCCCTAATGAGTTTTTTTTGCGCTTGGGTGAGCGAAAGGGCTGCTTCAGGAGGCTAATAACTGAAAACCTTCCAGGCTTTTGTCCAGAGAAATGGCAGGCACTTTCCATCCCTTTGAAAAAAAGAAGGTCTTTCGGAGTCTTCACGAGAGATGTGGATTTTAAGGGCGACCTTAGGTCATACAGAACTAATCAAGCGAAAACAATAAGAAAATTAGACTGACAGTCAGCAAGTATCTGAGGACTTTATCAAAAAGAATTAGGAATGGACAAATTCACTGGGAGCAAAGGATCAGATCTGCAAGGTGGCATTGTGTGGTGGGATTAAATTATTTATTCATTGTTAATTTATTTATTTATGTATGTGCAAATGACCTAGCTGCTGCAGGTGCTGAGGACTTTCTGAAAAGGCCCAGTTTTAGAGCCAAGGCTAGAATATTGGTCCATTTAACTCATTCTTTTCCTTAAGGCGATCAAACAGTGACTTTTATCTAGGAGATAGAGGAAGAAAACCATATGTGAACTGGGAATGATGCGGGGTCTGAGCAGCACTAAGTACCCAAGTATTCCAGTCTCATTCAAGAATGCTGTGCAGTTTAATGTCCAGCAAATTAGCAAATGAATGCTTATGTCAATATGTGAAAAATCCCTAGTTGGTTTAAACAGATAAAAAGCCTCTTGGGAAATGGCAGAAAATGCAGGCTTTCTCTCCTTTTTTAAAGAAAGAGAGAGAAACAGTACTTATTAAGTTTTCTCCAAACTTACAAAAAGCTGCAGAAAACACCAACAGCCTATGGGGATGCTGGATCTTATATATACATGAAATTTTTCCAATGCTGCCACTGGAAAAATACAAGAATCTTTTGCCAGGCACTCTTTGGATCACATACTTGCTATTCAGAAGAAAACAGTTAAAATCTGGGACAGCCACAGAGCCTGTGAGATGCCACCCTGCTACCCCTCTCTTAAAGGTACAGGAGGTCAAAAGCCTTGGAGAGTGTCTGTCGTCACATTTTGCTCTGATTTATAAATTCAGTCTTGAAGATGAAGTTCACAAACACCTCTTGATTTTTCTTTTCTACATTTAACCATTGATAGGAAAGGGTAAAATTGTCATCTCATGTTTTCCTTGACCCAGCAGAGCAAACCCACAGTGGGGACTCTGTGTACAACATGACCCTGGGGAAAAAAGGAACACGAGATCCCAGCATGGGGGTTAGAGGCAAGAAGTCACACATATCAAAAATGACAGCACCACGTCAGTTAACGCCATGTGATGAGGGAGTCCTGCTGGGTTTTATGTCCTTCTGCAAAGATACACTTGAAGGTTGGCTGGTAAGGAAGATTTTTCACTAACTCCAGAAAGGGGATGTATATATTTGGGCAAGACAGATCATAATGGATTATCTTACTTTAGGACAGGCATCACTAGCTGTGCTATGCATAGTGAAACTGCCCCACGAGACACATCTTGATATCAGACAGGCAGATTTATGCAGAATGCCATCAGACTTCTGCTTCGCGCATGGTATTTCCATCCTCGTGGCCATGCCAGGTTGCCTGCCTAGCTATGGTCTTATTCCACTGGTTTTTCTTCAGGGTGCCTTTTGAAATGGCAGGAGCCAAAAGCTGCGTTAAATAGCAGTGAGAGCTCAGCCACCTCAAGAACAAGCAGCACAGGCCAGACCTCTTTTTAGTCATAATTTCAAATGGATACAGTTATTTCTCATAAGAGAAATACTCAGTATGCCAGGGCACGATCTAGTTTTATCATGGAATTTCTTGTCCCTAAGACTATCCAATTCACCTTCTATGTTGTCTCTGACTTTGGCTATATTGACAGTGTTTCACAGCTTTATTTCATGGGCAAACTTTACTGCTACCCACCTACTTTTAGCGTCAAAGTCATTAGATAAAGTGTTAGTATTTCCATTAGCATTATTAATATTGAAAGTAGAACACTTTCAGTATTGTCTTCTAATTTTCCCAGCTTGAGTGTTCACTTCCCAAATTGTGTGGAATAAAAATTCTGGGTTTTGCTGCTAATTAAGATGTTCTGCTTCATGTCTTACTGATGTTTGGCACAAAATAGTCAAACTGCCTGGAAGTCCTCCTTCTGTTGGGGAAACAAGCTGGCCACCTATGTAAGTGGAAAGAGCTACCTCAAGGAAGAAGGGAAATATGACCTTTTGCAGACAGGGATCAGTGCAGGACCAGTGGGAGGCTTAAAGTGTCCTGGCACTCACCAGTACACTTTGCCCAGGGATGCCCAAGAGACCTTCTCCTTTGCTCTGTGCACGTGCTCCTAATAACACCTGTGTAGTAGCAACTGTCATCAGATCCTAAAAGACCGTGGCACTTGTTACCTGGGTCTTTGTCTTGCTAAATATCTGATCAGCCAAGTCAAAGTTCCTATTCTCTGCTCTGCTTAGTCATAAAAAATACACTATTTATGGACTTCTTTCATATATTATAATATTAAACAAAATTATATATATTTTGTGGAAGGTGGGATGAACCTTTAATATCCTTACTGTATGGCTGGTCACAACTGCTGTATGCACTTTTATATAGTATTTTGAACAGGGCCTGAGATAACAGAGAAACACAGGCACCAGGGAGAAGTTCAGACACTTAGCAGCTCAGGCCTTTTTAGTGTTTTCAGGAAATGAAACAGGGATTTAGAAAGCTGTTTGGCTGGCACAGATGTATTTTGCAGTCTTCCTCTTGGAGGAAGAGGTCTGGCAAAACCTAGTTTGGTTTACTTTAAAGGGAAGATCTGGGGGAAAAGAAGTCACAGAAGCAAATTATTCTACTGGATGCCACCAGAACAGATCCCTCTAAAAAGTCTACAGAAGTAATATTATTCTATAGAAACTCATCCCCCTCCAGAGACAATATATATATTGTTTCTTATACTTTGATCTGGGATAAAGATAGGAAAATGCAATTTATACGCAATCAAATATCACAGAATCACAGAATATGCCAAGTTGGAAGAGACCCAAAAGGATCATTGCGTCTAACCCTTAGCTCTGCACTGAACCATCCCCAAGAGTCACACCATGTGCCTGAGAGTATCATCCAAATGCTTTTTGAATTCTGCCAGGCTTAGTGCTTTGACACTTCATTTGGGAACCTGTTCCAGCCCTCAGCCACCCTCTGGGTGAAGAACCTTTTATTCAACCTAAACCTCCCCTGCCACAACTTCAGGCCATTCCCTCAGGTCCTGTCACTGTCACCACAGAGAAGAGCCTGCCCCTCTTCTTACTGTTTAGAAGAAAGGGCATTTGCACATTTCATATTGATTAGAAGAGATTGGGGGAAAAAATAAATTTGCAGATAATTTTTTAAAAAAATCTTACAGCAGGTACTAAGTGAAGGGAAATAACTTCACAAGGTTTACAAGGTCTCCCTGACTGCCAAGATGGTGTTGTTCCAAACACCCAAGAGTTAATTAAAAGTCAAGTGTGAATACACAGCAAGGTTCTTTCTCTGATTCAGAAATCTGGAGTAAATGATTCAAGAGTTTTTCCTAGAACTGTCATAATCTTTTACTCTTTTTTTTTTTTTTTTCGTAAGACATTACATCTAGAAGATATAGAGTTAAAAAGGAAAAGAAAATAGACATGACATCACATATCCCTGGGAGAGAGAACAGTCCTTTCTTCTTCTTTACAGAAACACAGGAAGTCACAGTGATAAATCAAAGGTACATTAAAAATGCAGAGTGAAATTTTGAACTAAAAATGAAAAAAATATTTTATAGACTAAAAGTGCTCTTCGTCTATTTGCAGTTCAAGTGCAAGTGCCTGAAAATCAGAAACAGAAATTAACTAGTTTATTTCTGTGCTCATGACACATTAAATTATAGTTTGCTGATGAAAATTTACTTTAAAGAGTGTCCAGTTATAATAACCTGTTACCAGAAAACTGAAGCAATTCCTAAAGATTGAATTCTTAATTGTATGAACTGTTGCAACCGCCTGAAGGGAGTGATGACCTTATGTGTGAGATGTACAATATGTACTCTTGGCCAAGGGTGATTTTAGTTATCATACATCAACTGCTGAGGCAGGTAAAATTAGTAGAGTCAGGTACCCAAGTGGCTTAGGTGCCAGGTCACTAATGGTGTTGAGAACAATAGCAAGATAGCTGAGAGAGGTGGCAAGCTTACCTTCCCATGGGCTGCCACCGCTAAGATTCCTTCATTTGTAATTGCTTCAGCCCTTCAAACTGATTTAGTTTGTTTTATGAGAGAATAACACAAAGCAAATTATGAACAGAAGAATTATGAAAAAGGCCCATCCCAAATTCCCATTTACAATACGACTGCCTCAAACATTTGCTTTTGCCTGGACTAAATGTAGACCAGAGCCCCCTCACATGTGTATAGGTCAGGTCCAGCTGGGACACAGCACCTCACATTCCTCTATATTTCACTACCAGTAAAAAAGGGTAAAGACTGGGAAAGATACACTGGCCAAGGGAAAGATGTATTGTGTTTCTGTTTTAGTAACAGACTTGCTAGGCATGCAGTGCTGAAGGTTGCCTGTCCATCCACGTGCTGTTGTCTGATGGCTAAGGAATGCAAGTGGGCCAAGACAGTTCAAGTAGGATGTCAGCTCCAGTGGCTCTGCCAGGTGATTCTAGCAGCGAACTGTGCTATAGGTTGGAATTAGGTTCCTTTTCTGCACTTATTTCCAACTTAGTTTGGCTTATGTCACCTGACCATGTCACATACTTGAGGATGGAGTCTGGACCCTTCTATATGTCACTTGATTTTCCATTAATATTTGATTTAAACTAGTTTCAGTTTAAAACATTTTACAGCAGCCCTCAGTCTGTCTAAAAGTTTCGTAAGCTGGAAAAGCTATGCCTTCTCCTTTTCCACCTCCCAGACTTGTCAGGTCACACTCCAAGACAAGGCTTCTCAAAGCCCACTGCCTTCTGCGAATGCAGAGTTGTACTGGCACAAGCACTCTGCCCACCAAAGATTAGTCTTCAGAGGGAAGATATCCATATGCAAACTAAAGTGGCTTTTCAGACAATCAGTAATTCACGATCTATCCAACTACACAACAGAACAGTTAAGGTGGGAAAGAAGTGAATAAATAGCAGGAAACCTAAGCTTAAAAGTAAGCGTGCTGAATGGGCAGTAACGTGGACTTTGGTTTAAAGCTATCCTCAGACATGAGCTAGATGAAATCTGAATGCTGGTAATGTCAACGTCAGGAAATTTGGCAGAGGAAAGCCATTTGCCCAAAGTGCAGGACTTCTACCGAGCTCCCATACTGGGAATTGCCTGAACGGTATCGGATTTCAGCTGCTGTTTAAGGCACCCACAGTCATCTCACAGAAAACACAGCTCTCGGTATCTGACAGGATCTTCAACCTTTTTCCAGCACTCGCCCATCAATCCAACTAACAAAAAAAAGAAAAAAAAATAGGGAAAAACCCCCAAAATAACAAAAGCCAACCAACACCCATCCCCCCCGAAAATAATCTCCACAAACACACAAAATAACCCGAAAGCCAAATTCCCACCCAAAACACGCGGGGGGACAAGCTCTCATGTTTCTTTCAGACTTCACAAAGAACTTATCACCGGGAGTAAAACGATTTCCTTCCTCCTCTCGCTCCTCACTCCCCGTGGTGCCGGGGTGGAGACTCCGGGGGGGTGCCAGGGTGCGGGTTCCCAAGGGTGCGGGTTCCCGAGGGTGCCGCAGGGCGGAGCGGCGCCGCCGCGCCCTCTGAAGACGCGCTCTCCTTCTGACTCGCCCGCCGCTGCCGGCGCTCACCCCGCCGCCGCTGTGCCGCGGTTCCCAGAGGGACAGGAAGGGAAGTATGTTTTTGCCTGAAACGTTTCTGCTTCTGCCCTGCAAATCTGACCGACACAGTAGCGGTCTTTATCAGCCCATCTCTATGCCCCAGCCTCTGGTGTCTTGTTCCACCCCGAGAAACCAAGATGAGGTGACTATGTAACACGTCCTGCCGCTGACAAAAAGAAATTAAAAATAAATGTTGCAAAACCTAATTCTGATCTAAAACTCATCACACACTTTTGGGGAAATAAGCAAGAAGCCAAGCCACAGATATGAAACTTATTTTCTAGAGAAAGCTCTGGCGAAAGGCACCCTCCTCGTTTCTGTCAAGCTCAGTGTTTCCACCTCATTTTACAGCTGCTGTGACTGAGGTCAAGTGATATGTCACTCTGTCAGATCACACAGCGAGTCAGTGGCTCTTCCCGGATTAGAACGGTTCCACACGGCCCTCTGAAAAGATTTGCAACAAATGTCAGCATCAACCATCCACTGTTTAAAGCATATGTTTAAAGCTCTTAGACATCTCAGTCAAAAGGTATTGTAAATATACAGACAAAGCTAGTAAATGCTTCACTGTGGCGTTTTAATAATGGCAAACCAGAATCTAACAGGGATAAAAAAAAAAAAATCTTAAACAGGACACCTTCAGTAGGGAATATGTGTTCTGTTTTGGAGCCATTCCAAGAACATGAAAGGATTCTTTTTTTTTCCTCCAGTAGTAAATAAAATGGTCAAGACACTAGTGTCTCTGTATGGTAAGGTCGCAAGGCCAGAAGGCAAGAAATAACTTCAAGACAGCTTTCTCTGTCTTGCTTGCTAGCCATTGCTTTCAGTTGTTTTGTTTTTGTTTTGTTTTTATTGTTTTGTTTTTGTTTTGTTTTGTTTTGGTTTTTTTTTTTGTTTTTTGGTTGGTTAGTTGGTTGGGTTTTTTTGTAACTGAAAAAGAATCATGTTTCATGTCCAGGAAATGGTCATTCTGTTAAGCACAACACACACAAAAATGTCTAATGCTGTGGTCTTGCTATATGTCTTTACTAATGTCATCAAAATACAACAAATTTCCTTGTAGAAATCTTGCACATTCAAAGAGTAAACTTGACTTTTAAGTGAAATCAAAACCTAATACACAACAGCACCCCTTTATAATCTCATCATTTTAGTAGGAAAAAGTATTCCACCTATTTAGCAAAAGATCATCACAGTGCTCATAGATAACTCAGGTCCCACTGGAAACTCATTTGAGGTTTCAAAAGAAGTGCAGAAATTCAGAATAGTGTAGGAGGAGTGTTACTAATGTGCTGGTTCTGTGAGCAGAACCCAAAAAGAAGCAAAGCTAAAACTGGGAAGACTAAAGGGAACTCCTCTTTTGAAATCTCAAGACAGGTCAAATGAAGATAACATCAACAGATGTACATAATATATCTTCATCATATATGAGAAATCATGCCACACTTGCATTCCCTTTGTGTTCTCTAAGACTCTCCTGGGCTCTCTGAGCGTCTCTCAGAAATGTCAATCACATTGTGCCTCCTGTCCTGCTCTTTATGCCTGATTAAGATGGGGAAGGATGAGGCCTAAATAAAACAAAATCTTCAAATTGAACTTTTCGATAAATACTTACTAAAACCACCAAAAGCCACCAAATCTTGCAGAGATTTGCACCTTGCAGAGAGTTTTCCATGAAAACAAAAAAGAATGTTTATTTCTTAGAAAAGTCAATGGTTTAAAGTGGCCAATACACCTAAAAGAGGCAGTGGGTATTTTAGGGTAATGCTTAGGGTTTTGGCTATCCTGTCCACAAATAGGCTCATGTTCTGCAATTTACATGGTACTGATCTCTTTCTGTGCAGACGGTCATTGAACGAGTTAAGTAAGAGGAGGCAATGAAGGATCTATCTGTAAAAACACACTGACGATGGATTCTGACTGTGAGATGAGTTTCTCTTCACTGGAGATGGTTCCTCTCCAACCTTACCAATAAAATAAAGTCTGGCATCATAAAAGAAGCCAATGCCAGCTTTTAAAATGCTGTTAGAGGTGAAGGGAGAGGCAAGGATCAGCCCAGGAGAGAAGCATCAAAACTGTAGCCAAATTTCTGTGATCCTATAATGGGGTTTTATTTTAGTTCCTTTGTAAACTGTGAAGAATGACTTTAAAAGGTGAAGTAGTAGTTACATGTTTCAATTAAGCAGATATGACTTCCTGTGCCACTGCTGTTTCCTGATGCTACCCCCTGCCCCAACATGTTCCTTTGAGGCAGAAATACTCCCATAGTGCCTTCATATTTTGCCATATTTTCTTACTTTGCATAATGTTGTTCTTCACAAGGTACCCATAACAACATTAAAAATGGTAGAATTAGACCCCAAGGTACTACAACCATAGCAATAAATATCCCATCAAATCACACACAACTTGCAAGTACCAGACCAGCAATGAACATGACCAGCACACTTCTGGTTTGTTTTAAGCAACTGAAAATGTTGCCAAAATGTTTCCACAGTCAGTTTATTAATAGTCAGAGGGTAATTTTATGTGCCCTGAAAAACACCAGCGGCCACTAAGTAAATATTCTGTTTGCTGATAATACTTGGCATTGAGCTGCATTTGGGACATTTCTGCTTTTGAAATCTCTTAGTTTCAAGTACTTGGTGTCTAAGGAGGTTATCTGCATGAGTTGAAGACCATGTCTTTCATAGAGCTGTTCGGTTATACAAGTCATTATTGGCTAAGACATAGAATCATAGAATACCCTGAGTTGAAAGGAACTCCTGGCTCTGCACAGGGCAACCCCAAAATCACCCCATGTGCCTCAGACTGTTGTCCAAACGGGTCTTGAACTCTGTTTAAATGTTCTTGAACATTTGGTGCTGTGACCACTTCCCTGGGCAGGCTCTTCCAGTGCCTGGCCACTCTCTGAGTGAAAAACCTCCCGATAGGTAATATAAACCTCCCTTGACACAACTTCAGGCCATTCCCTCAGGTCTTGTCACGGGTCACCAGAGAGATCAATGCCTGATCCTCTGCTTCCCTTTGTGAGGAAGCTCCCCTTAATGAGGCCTCCCCTCAGTCTCCTCTTCTCCAGGCTGAACAGACCAAGTGATCTCAGCCACTCCTCACATGACTTCCCCTCAAAGTCCTTCACCATCTTCACAGCCCTTCTTTGGACACTCTCTGTAGATTAGTATTTTTGCCCAAAACTGCACACAGTATCCAAGGTGAGGCTGCCGCAGTGCAGAGCAGAGCGGAACAATCCCCTTCCTCAACCGGCTGGCGATGCTTTGCCTAATGCACCCCAGGACACAGGTGGCCCTCCTGGCTGCCAGGGCACTGCTGACTCATGTTCAACTTGCTCTCAACCAGGACCCCCAGGACCCTTTCTGTGGCACTACTTTCCAGCATCCTATTCCCCAGTCTGTACAAACATCGTTAGAGAGAACTGGCCTAAGACGCAGCCTGGTGGAACACCACACAGGTCACCAGCCTGATGTCACCCCATTCACTATTACCCTTTGTGCCTGGCCCATGAGCCAATGGTGTGTTTATCCAGCTGTGTGCTGGACATTTTGCCCAGAAGGATCCTATAAGAGACAATATCAAAAGCTTTACTGAAATCTAAAAAGATTATATCATCTGGCTTTCCTTGATCAACTCAGTGGGTTACTCTGTCAACATTTAAAACAGCTGATGTGCTTCATAAAAGGAAAGTACTGCACAGAAATAAAACCTGGCACAGAGGTATCTAATAGCACTTATAGATCAATTCCCCTTTTATGCACAGACTTGTCAATCACCACTGTCTATGGAAATGATCTTTCACTTCTGCAAGCAAGGCTGGTGGACCAGACTTCCCAAATGAAACATACATTGGATAAACTACCATGTTCACCAACCTACAGTGCAGATCAGGCCACCTTGGCTCAGATATTAACCATACCTGTATTATACTCATACTTGTAGAAAAGACTCTTGTTTGGTAAAGACAGTGTTTATGTCCAGAACAGCTAGCACTGAGTTCGAAAATTACTGGTTAGGTGTGAAATATCCTACAGGATGATTCATTAACTGGCCTTATTCAATCAGTTAAAACCCTTGTATTAAAGGAGGAGATATTTAAAGTCACTTCTGCACACCATATGAGAGAAGGACTCATCCACAAAGGAAAGAGGAAAGAAAATAAGGGTATCCTTACCAAATGGCATAAGGTAACACAAGCCTTTTCAAGGCAAGTTGCTTGAGAAACAGAACTGCCATGGAGACCACAAAGCATCTGAGACATTTTGACCCAAAGGCAGAGTTCCAAATCTTTTCAAAGTACTACCTAGGGAACTGGTCAATAACAAGTTTTAAATTTTTGCTTTTGTAATAAATAAGCATTACTAATCGGGGTCCTACAATAAAAAACATTTTGTCACCAAGCAGATAAAACAAGGTTAATAGTTCAAAAAGCTTGCATTAAAAGAACAAATGATCAAAATTGTTGCAAGCAATTAACAATCACTTTGAATACCACGCAGCACAACTTCTGTTGAATGAGGATCTAATTGCTTAATCACAAGCAAGGGCTTTGCATCTCCTAGCTTATGTTACCATTCCACCCTTCCTTCTGTTGGAGTTGACTTTTTATCATTCAGTTGGGATTTTTTATATGCAATCCCAAGAAACTACTTGAATGGTGGCATTTTATGTCATCTAATTCAGGTGCCCAACTGAACACATTTGCCTGTATTACACTTTCAACATTTTTGCATAGTTCCATTTTTTTATCAAAATACTGTTTCCTAATCGTTTTCTCCTGTGCTCATTTGTTCGCTCAGGAAGGAGTTTCTTTATATACAGTATCTTATGAGTAAAGTAATGTTTAAAATCCGTGCATTCAGCATTGTCTGTACACACACATACACACACACACACGCACACTCCCTCTACAAAGTATTTGTTGAGAGCCCTAACCAGACAAGTGGAGGAGAGACAGTTTAGACACACAGGCGCAAGCATGCCTCACATTGCCAAAGAAAATAAGAAAAGACTGACAAACTACAGGCTGAGCATTAGACAGACACATAGATAGAATAAATGGTTTTTCTCATGCAAAGAAAAAAATTAGATGCAAACTTTACATTTAAAACTGCATTGTTCTCCTTTTAATCTGGCCACCATCCGAGTGGTGATCTGGATGTTAGAGAAGAGATGAATGGGAGACATTGGCAGGGATTGAAGCTTGGGGATGAATGTGGAAATGTAGAATGGATGTTTCTTTTTTCTGGCTTTAAGTTGACTGTTGTTTCTGTCTGTTTTTTAGAACTGATCCAAGGGGACAGGGAAGTCAGTGTGGGCGGCTCTAAGGAAGCCCCTTCTCTACAGCTGCAGCTCAGAGGATTAGAAAGCTTCATCCACAAGGCAACATTACACAAGTAGCCTTTGAACAAAAGTCATGGATACTATTAATGATATGGTAATCCTTAATCGAGCTACCTCCCAGTAGTGATTATACTGACATGGGAAGAATATCTAAGTCGTGGAAGCAGCCCACAACAACACTGTGCTATTGTTCACCCCAAGCTTGACCAGGACTAACTTTTACCAGCATCTCTAACGTCACCTTTTTCTCCCTATGAAGAAAATGGGAAAGAAAAACCCTGATCCTAAATCTTTTTTTGGATTTGCTTTTTGCAAGTTCCCACACACATTTAGTGTCATCTCAAAATTCATGCTGCCAACTGCCTCAAGGAACTGTTTTCATCCAAGACCAAGACCACACAAAGGTTAGTTCTGTAGGTCTCAGTGAAGATGTTTTAATTGGCTGACAAAAGATGCTTTGGTCATTTGACTTGCAAATATTGGTCTCTTGCTCTCAGATAGCTCATAGAGAATTACAGAAATTGTCATTAAAGTTACGAGCACTCCTTAATTACTATTGCTCAACTACCAGCAGCGAACCATTTGAAGGTAAAATCCTGAAGAGTAATGTCCAACCCCTCGCTATTTGTCCTCCCATAAGCCTCTCCAGAATGCCAAGAGATAATTTAGCTTCAGAGC
Organism: Formicarius rufipectus; assembly: GCA_013399695.1. Lineage (NCBI taxonomy): Eukaryota > Metazoa > Chordata > Aves > Passeriformes > Formicariidae > Formicarius > Formicarius rufipectus. Next base: position 1,293,909 of record VXAU01003163.1, read on the forward strand.
AATTTCCCCAGTGAACATCCAGGGTCAAATTATGAAGAAGCATAATTTGCACAACCTCTAAAGATACAATAATGCAAAGAAAAATCTGGGATGTGCAATTAAAGGAGGTAGTTTGTCTACTGGCAAAAATCAGGGATATTTAAGCCTGAATATAATACAGTTCATTTTCCTTGTGGATTGTGACAGAGAAATTAAAGTTTTCTTTGCAGAATTGTCTGTGAACTGACAAGCCATACACTTGTGAGGAAAAAAATTTTTTCCCCTTGTTGTGTTGTATAACATCAATCATTATGTTATAGGGATCTAATTTTTTCCAATAAGGCCACTGAATTTACAGGCAGTTATTTTAGAGCTAGAATAAGTACCTTCTTAATATCACTTTAAAGAATTCATTTGAATATTCAGATACCCACAACACTCTCTAAAAGATGAAATATGTCCATATCCTAGACCAGTCCTAACAATACACAGAAATATACATTGAACGCCATTGTTTTATAACAGCATGTATTTTGGTTTTCAAATAAACAGAGGAGCCTGAACTGTAAGCACTGGTTGTTAAAATTATCCATGTGCAAGGTGGCACCTCATACAGAAGCAGTAATTCAGGAAACATACATTTGCTTAAACTTTTCAAGGAACTAGAACATATTTGAAAAGGTGGTTTTACCGAGTGTGATTATGGATGAATTTCCTTCCCACATGTCTGCACAGGTATATATTGCCAGATAGGCTTTTCTCTGTTAATTTTAAAAATTCTTCATACATTCCTCCAACACACTCACAAAAACAATGCTTGAAAGCAAATGTAGGTGCCTAATCTATAGCTGCATTTGACTTGACTGCAAATTTTTTAGGATGAAGATTGTCTGTCAGTCTTCTGCACACATATGAGGCCAGCCACAGAGCCAAAGTCCACAGACATCATCTTCATTTACCTGAAGCTTATCTCTACCTTTGCAATATTACCTGCATATTCCATCACATTCCTCAACTTGCACTCACTGTCCTCTTTAAAAAATACAACACGGTCTGTTACTCTTTGTCACTGGTCATTGGTCTGTGCTTCACTCACCTCATCTACCAAGTTATATCTTCTACTGAAAAACATTTGCACCGAGTCTGCTTGAAGAAGGTGAGGCAAGCAGGGAAATGCACAACCAAAGACAACCAGTCCTTCCTTCCTCTACACCCGTGGTCTTCAGAGGATAGTCATCATGGAAGGGAAAGGGAAAATTTGATACCCATGTTGCATGCAAACGGAGATTGAACAACATCAGAATCCACTGCAGGGTAGAATAGCATTCTGTACTAAGAGTGAAGGGGGATGCACTTAAGGCAGAGAAAAGAACAGTGAGGGAAGAGAAGCAGAAACAGAGAAAAGAGCAGAAAGGTGACATGGAGTAGAGAGCACCTGATGATGGAGAAAGAAGAGCAGAGTGGGAAAAGGTGGATCATGTACCCTTTACTAGAAGTGAGCTTGCAGATAGGCATATGAGAAAGAGGGAGAAAAGACCATTTACAGATAAGAAAGAGCATGGCTATAGAAAAAGAGGGAATAAAAGTGGGTAAAAGTAAGCAGCAGAAAAGCTAGCACAGGAAGAAGAAAGATAAGCTTTAGATGGACATGATGAGCCAAAGATAGGAAAGAACACAAAAAGAAAAATAGAAGACACTGGCATACATTGGTGAATCCTACTATTTCTGGTCTCATGTTGGGCAGTCCTTCAAAGACAGAGCATCTCAGATCTCTACTCTCGCTCTTCACTCTACAGTGTTCAGTGTACAGTTACCTAACTGGAGAGCAGCAAGACTGCAAAATTTGATATCCATCAGGATGTGTACGGTTTTCGGTACTGTGTAGGAAATTGGTCATCGGACCCCATGTGGTATATTTAGAACCATCCCTAAGGGACATGCTGACAAATTATAGCCCAGACAAGCAGAAGCTGGTTGGCCACACTTCTCACACTAAAGAAAAGCTTTGTGCCATTTAGGGATGGGCCTGGATAAGGCACATCTGAGCTACTAAGTGGTGAGTCAGCTGCTGTTCAAACTGATGGCAACGAAGACCTGCAGATGTACAAGGTTCATCCTCAAATGTCTCAGTTCTCAGGTTCTAATAAAAACTCTGCTTGGACAGTAGCACGGTATTCCTCTGACCTAGTCTTTCTACATACCTCTCTATTCTTCCCATCACCTGTCATTTTTCTCTCTGATTCCTTCTAGCAAAACTCATTCTCTCTGGTGAGTAGGAGAGCCTCCTTGCTGCCTGGCTTTCTGCCAGATCTTTTCTGCTCTACTGAAGCTTCCCAGGATTTAAATAACGTCTGAAAAAAAGTAGTTATTTAAATATTCCTTGTCCAGGTTTTGTTTCCAATTTAACATAGTGACTATGGTATTTATTTTCCAAGCCTGTTGGCAGCCAATTAGGGTGAAAAAAAGATCATGGAAGCTGGAAAATTAAGAAACAAATTGAATCTGTATTGAGGTTGGCTGAACTACAGATCCAGTAAGGAGTGCAGGAGAGCATAGCAACATACTGGGTACTGTGGCTGGGGGCAGTGTCTGACGGCCTGAATGAAAAATCTGTGTGAGAGGATGACTAGCAATCAGAAGATCAGAACATTACCTCACGCTTTGGATTTGGGAAGACAACAGGAAAAAGAAGGTTACTTTTAAAGGATGGGAGATTGAAGGGCACATAGGCATTTGGAAGGATGTGACTAGGTTTTAGTTTGCAGCTGACCTCTTTTCTTAGCTTCTTACCAGATGCAGCACTGAAAGGTGACATTCATCCTTCATCCTGCTTTTTGTCACAGACTATCTCTGAAATCGAGCACAGGCTGTAGCTCTCAGTGTTACTCTATAAATGATACAGCAATCTATAGGGGCATAGCTATAACGTATTTGCTCTGCAGATCAGACTATTATACATTTCTAGGTTTGAGCCATGCATAGCTCACTGATGTCTACAGGTAACACTATGACTTCCCAATCAGCACCATCAAAAACATTCAGCTTGTGAAAAGGCTGCCTGCAAGACAAAATAACTCTTCTGAAGAATCATACGGCTGGTTGCTTTTCACCCAAGTGACTTGGTGTCAGTGATCCCTAATGAAGCTGTCAGCTGGAAGAATAACTCACAAAATGTTTTAGCACTCTAATTTCCTCTTCTTATATAATAACAATAAATAAATTTGCCAAGGCAAATTGCTTAGGATTTTCAAAAGTATTTCTTATGTAGCTGCTCAGTATGAAAAGATGAAATTTGGGAGAGGGTTTAACCAGAGTTTTACACTGACATTAGGACATGTATTGAACACTTCTCAAACCCTATCCCACATACTTTATTACTGCAGGTACTGTACAAGGAATGAACACAGTATAATATTCCTTCAAATACTGAAGTTCAGTTGTGCTATTCACAAGGCAAGCGTGACAACAAAGCTCCACTGTAGAAGGCAAGGGATCAAAAGTACCATCATTAAAAAAATAAATCAAGAAAACTGAACCGATCTAAATCTTTCCTTCTATGAATATACTGTGAGGAGAAAAGAAGTTGGAGGCCAGAACATTGTTACCAGTGCCTTAACTCTGCCATAACATCTCCTTTCTATTGAGTGTATGCAAACATCCTGCTACCACAATAGTCAGCCATTTGTAGATTATGCAGTAAGGAGCCAGACTACTGATGTATTTACTTTCTGGGTAGCTTCCTTCTCTTGGAGTCTATGAGCAGTAAATGTCACTATAAAATGGCTAATTAAAGTCTAAAGTGTCCATGATTAATATCAGATGCATACATATTACAGCATGAGGGTGATCATGTCATGCTCTATGGACATCTCTCATTAGGTCGGCTGATACAGCTGGATATAACAGAACAGATTTGAGCACTTAAGCCGGTTCTAATGCTTCAAAAGTAAGGTACAAAATACTACCTTTCCTTAGCAACCTTGTCTCACTTATGGCTAATATCTCCATGGCAGAGTCTTAATGTTGCAGAATGCAGAAAATTGGATATTCTGTGAATATTCTATGAACAATTCATTGTGCAGTTCCTAGGAAAAATAGGCTTGTGTTTACAGATTTCAAGAGAGCAGTTCTCAGCCTTGGAGTAATAACTTATCTATAAGAAGAACATCTGTTGATACTCCCTGAATTCCTCTGGATGAGATCAAGGAGGTGGACCTCAGGAGGACTAATTAACATTAAGACCAATGGTCAATGAAATCTAGGTGGCCTGAGAATAGACAGTTCTAAACTGTCCAATCATTTGATATAATGATGTAGCTGAAAAGCACAGATTATAAATACAAGGTGTGATATGTTAATAAAGATTCTTTGGTGTCAGTAGATCCTTTTGAGGCTTTTGGCTGGACTGACGGCATGAAGTGTGTGTGTGAGTTTGTGAGCCTTAAGGGGCCCATGCTGCCCTGAAGTGGCTCTGGGACGAGCACTCATGTGAGCTTTTATATTTATGTATATTTTTTTTCTTTTTATTTTACTTTATCTTAATAACTTTTTTTATTAATCTACATACCATCCTTGCTAGTATGAAATGCCATAATAGAAAAACAAGTTAGATTTTACTGTTCCTGCTATTTATGATGGTGGACTAAAGTTTACATGTTAACCCTTACCGTTTATATTTCCTCAGGCTCACAAACCATCTTATGCTTCCCGTCAATGCAATTCTTTAATCATGGTTTAACCCTGGACAGCAATTAAGTACCATGCAGCTACTTGCTTGCACACACCCACACACACCACAATGGTAGGGGGAGGAGAATCAGAAAAAAAAAGAAAACCCGTGACTTAAGAACAGTTTAATAACTGAGGGGAAAAAATAAAACAAATCTAATAACAATAAAAGTAATAATAAAATACAACTGCAGTGAAAATGGAGACAAAAAAAAATAAAAGAGAGGGAGAGGAATAAACCCCAAGATAGACAAGAGATGCACAGTACAGTTGCTCACCACGTGCTGACCATTGCCCAGCCTGATCCCAAGAAGCCATTGGCAGGTCCTGGTCAAGTCCCCCACAGTTCATATACTGAGCATGACAGTCTGTGGTAGGGAATATCCCTTTGGCCAGTTCAGGTCAGCTGTCCTGGCTGTGCTTCCTCACAGCTTCTTGTGCACTTCCTTGCTGGCAGAGCATGGGACACAGAAAAGTCCTTGACCTGGTGTAAGTACTACTCAGCAACAACCAAACATCAGTGTGTTATCAAAATTATTCTCATAATGAATCCAAAAGACAGCACTATACCAGCCACTAGGAAACAAATTAACTCTATCCCAGCCAAAACCAGGATATTAGGTTATCCTCTGGTATGAGAATATCCTATGAATAGATTGGGAATGAATACATGATGCTGAGTCTGAGTCTTAGTCCTATCTGGCTGGATAATGAAAGAGGGATGAAGGAGACAGATGACCATGGAAAAGGAGAAACCATCACAAGCCAGTATAGAGGCATTTTTCTGCCGGGTTCAGATCTTCTGGAATACTATTTTCTAACTATAGTAACACTTTATTTGAAGATAAAGAATACATTTAATTTATAGAGAAATGAATTACCAACTGAAGTGTCAATTCAGTAAATGAAACCTCCTCATTGCTGTTCTAATGAGAGATCTTAGACTTTCCTAAATGTTTCTTTTTACTTCCTCTTACATAGAAGTTATTGAAAGACGAACAGGTATGAAAAACATGAAGAAGAGAGTTTTTAATTTTCCTAAGAGAAAATGAGCGAGAAAGGTCCAGACTCTTGGCCTAGTTATGTACTGAGGTTGCATCATATGTCCATAGGTCTTATCAATGCATCATCTTCCTACCCACTGTACTGTCAGGAGGAAGATCAGAAAGGAACCATAATGTATTCCAGACTCATCCTTGATATAAAGCAGCTGCTGCTGTGATTCCAGGGCATGCTGAAACTCCTGCAAACTGTGTGGTTTAGTTGTGGCCTTAACTTATCCCAAGGAAGGTTTTTTTTATTCCTTCCTGGCAAATCAGATGCCGAAAGTCCATTGAAAAGGAGCCTTCTCCCCATGTGTAGGCAGGCACACTCACAAGGATAGCTCTCTGCAGGAGTGTGTGGAGGCTGTCTCTGATCAGATCCTCTAAGTCCATTAAGCAACAAGCTGCATCAAGCGGGAAGAAAGCATTTGCACCATCTCAGGGCTTCAGGAGATAAAAATTAACTCAGGTACTGCAGGCACATTGCACTCCTCCTGCCTTCCAGAATAGGCCCTCCTCCACCCTGAAACAAAGAGCAGCCCATGGAAGTCCCATGACAGAACAGAAGAGCAAGATGGAAGGAACAGCAGAGAGAAAATGCACCCTGCCTATAACCCCCTCCCCATCCTATACCGCTCCACTGGCTTCCTCACTGAACAGACTGAGTATAACTGGCAGCGGTAACGAGGAAAGGAGTCTGAAGTGAAGGAATGAAGTTGATCCTCAGAAATATGGAGGAGAGAGGTCTTTTCCCTATGTATCTTAATGTTTGTGTTTTTTCTTCCTAAATTAGTAATTTTAAATATATATACACACACACATATATATATATTTATATATATGAAAAGGCAAAAAACTACATTAATTTTCCCCAAGCCAAGTCTGCTTCACCCACATTAGAAACTAGTAAGTGATCTCCCTGTCTGTAGTTCAACCCATGGGCTTCCTCTTTTCTATTCCTCTTTCCTATTCCTTCTACTTTCTCCTGGCATCCCATTGAGTAAGAGTTTGTCTGCTGGGTGGAGCCAGACCACTACATACAGTAGAGAATCTGGGACAATGCCTGCAAGCAAGATTTGGTTTTATAGGAGGAAAGGTGGAGGGATGGGTGATGAAAGTAAAAATTTTATCTTAGTGCAACATTGCAATCCCAGTTATACTCTGGTTTTGCACCAGAGAAAACAAAATTACTCCATATTAATATACAAGTAATCTGAGAGAAGTATCTGGCCTCGGGATTTCACAATAAAGCAAATAAAGAACTATTACCTAAGCTATGCTTTGGGGCCTATGCACTCCCTCACACTCAACCTGAGAAAAAATAGCCTCAGTAAGCATATATAATTGTTTGTTTGGATCACATTCAAGTACAGAATTATGCCACTGAAAGTATAAAGAATTCTTTATAAACATTAATTATTTCTAAGCAACAGATGTGAGCATGATAATCTTTGAAATTGCAAGATTTAGTGAATTCTGAAGTTTGATTTCAGTTTAAAAAAAGATTGCAGAGAAAGTATTCCACCACTGAATGATCAGGTTCTATTCTTTCAACTGTAACAAAAGCCAGGCTGTAACTTTACTTCCTAAAGCGTCCTCCCCTCCCTTACTCCGAATTTCTAATCTAATAGATTAATTTCTTTCTCCTGCAATTAAGACTGAGAGGAGCTGAGTGCACAGCAAGAGGAAGGAGGTAGGGTCCAGTGTTGTCCATCTTTGTCTATTTTATTTTGTCTGCTTTTGGTTTCTCAAAGGTTGGTCTCAAAGCTTTGCTACGTGGTCTTTATCCTGTCTCCTCTTTACACTCTTACCACAGGATAATCAGAGAATACTCCTGAAGCTAAAACATGCCACAGAAATTCATGCAAGCTACAAGCCAGTCAGAGTGCTATAAAAGAAAGAACTGGTGTGGTGGCCTTGGCAGTAAAAGTATGTGAAGAACAGGAGCCCATCCAAATGCACTCAGAGGTTATTTGAGACATGTTCGGAGATTGTCATGGAGACATCATTCCAGAAGGTGACATGCATCTTATGAATCCTGTGTCCAAAAGTCTTGTGNATATATATATTTATATATATGAAAAGGCAAAAAACTACATTAATTTTCCCCAAGCCAAGTCTGCTTCACCCACATTAGAAACTAGTAAGTGATCTCCCTGTCTGTAGTTCAACCCATGGGCTTCCTCTTTTCTATTCCTCTTTCCTATTCCTTCTACTTTCTCCTGGCATCCCATTGAGTAAGAGTTTGTCTGCTGGGTGGAGCCAGACCACTACATACAGTAGAGAATCTGGGACAATGCCTGCAAGCAAGATTTGGTTTTATAGGAGGAAAGGTGGAGGGATGGGTGATGAAAGTAAAAATTTTATCTTAGTCCAACATTGCAATCCCAGTTATACTCTGGTTTTGCACCAGAGAAAACAAAATTACTCCATATTAATATACAAGTAATCTGAGAGAAGTATCTGGCCTCAGGTTTTCACAATAAAGCAAATAAAGAACTATTACCTAAGCTATGCTTTGGGGCCTATGCACTCCCTCACACTCAACCTGAGAAAAAATAGCCTCAGTAAGCATATATAATTGTTTGTTTGGATCACATTCAAGTACAGAATTATGCCACTGAAAGTATAAAGAATTCTTTATAAACATTAATTATTTCTAAGCAACAGATGTGAGCATGATAATCTTTGAAATTGCAAGATTTAGTGAATTCTGAAGTTTGATTTCAGTTTAAAAAAAGATTGCAGAGAAAGTATTCCACCACTGAATGATCAGGTTCTATTCTTTCAACTGTAACAAAAGCCAGGCTGTAACTTTACTTCCTAAAGCGTCCTCCCCTCCCTTACTCTGAATTTCTAATCTAATAGATTAATTTCTTTCTCCTGCAATTAAGACTGAGAGGAGCTGAGTGCACAGCAAGAGGAAGGAGGTAGGGTCCAGTGTTGTCCATCTTTGTCTATTTTATTTTGTCTGCTTTTGGTTTCTCAAAGGTTGGTCTCAAAGCTTTGCTACGTGGTCTTTATCCTGTCTCCTCTTTACACTCTTACCACAGGATAATCAGAGAATACTCCTGAAGCTAAAACATGCCACAGAAATTCATGCAAGCTACAAGCCAGTCAGAGTGCTATAAAAGAAAGAACTGGTGTGGTGGCCTTGGCAGTAAAAGTATGTGAAGAACAGGAGCCCATCCAAATGCACTCAGAGGTTATTTGAGACATGTTTGGAGATTGTCATGGAGACATCATTCCAGAAGGTGACATGCATCTTATGAATCCTGTGTCCAAAAGTCTTGTGTGCAAATGTGTAGACATATGAATTCAGTTCCAAAGTTTCCTGAAGCAGGAAGACAAGAACAGATGAAAAGAAAGAGTGGAAGAGCAATAAATGGAATGGGAAGGAAGAAGCAAACGGATCAGGTTTGCAGTACTTAGTTGGTTTGCTACCTGAAGTGTAAGGAGGTACCCATGTGGTTTCCGTATAGTAAACTCAGACTTCTACCTACCCTTTTTGTGTGTATGCAAACTAGATATACTGTTACCTGCTCAATAACTCAAAATAAATAGCTGTTCAAGCAGTCTAAGTGTTATGAGTACATGCAAGTGTACAGCAAAGTGCTGGAATTTACTTCTCTGGATTTCAAGGGTGAAAAGGCTTTTTCCAGTCCCAGATTTCATGAATCTTTCATTCATCTCAGCAATTACACTGGCTTCTGCCCTGCTATTGGCATTACCGTTTTGGGGATTGAGTCTTAATTTTTAGAAAATAATAGAGTATCTCTATCTAGCCTAGCACTTCTTTCTTTTAATCAAACTAATCCACAGCTAGGCTTTGGAGGCTGAGTAGAGGTTCTATTAACGAATATCACCACCTCAAAAGTACTGCAGACTACATATACGGCCTATAAATGGTCCAAGTTCTCAGAGAGATACTATGTATATTTATTACCATTTTCTGGAGATACTCAGCTTTTATTTAGAGGTCTGACATATTTTCCATCCTGCAGAAAGCATGAGGGTTTGTTACATATCTTTGAAGTCTTTCTTCTAAAATATGTAAATAGCATGTAAAGAGCAACTCAATTACAAACAGCATACACCCACACCATCAGCTAATTTTAAATGTAATCAGCATACTCTGTGCAAGAAACAAGTCATAAAAGAACACAGTTAAGAAAAGAGAATCGGTCTGGAAATGTTATGTAAGCTTTTTAGATTGAAAATAATCCTACTCACAAATGAGAAATAAAATGCATACATTGAATACCAGAAATCAAACCTGGGCATGAACTGGGGATATCTGACATTTCCATCTTCATCAAGGGGGATTCTGTCAAGTAGCAGCTCAAACTCTTCATCAGTAATCTCCACACCAAACCTGAAACAAACAGGAGTTAGCAGCACTCACTTGCGGAGTTCACATTTGGGTCAACAGTACCCACAATACCCTGAGCATATGGCTGCCATTAACTCTTTGTTACTGCTTCGGTCCTCAAGATCAAGAGCACCACGTGAATATCAGAGGTTAATCAGGGTTTTGATCGCTTCAGCTTTCTCAAAGAAAGAAATTCTACCCTAGAATCCCAGCACTGGTGGGGCACAGAAATAGAAATACTAGGATATTGAAGTGTGTGCAATTGTCCTCTATAAAAAGTTATTCATTACACTAAAACACTGGTATTGCTTTAACTAGTTAACTCCGAAAGCCTTTTCATTTGGACTGTTTAGCATGAAAGAAAATGTAGAGAAAAACTGTCTTTTTGGGAAACAGCTTCTTAGTGCTTTTGGAAAGCATTTCATAATGGCTTTAAAGACATTTTGCATACAAATATTTAAAAGTGGCAGTGTTTATTCATCAGCAAGAAAGTGTTTTCACCTATTCGGAACAATCAAAACATAATCTTTGAAATACTGGCATAAACAGGAATGACTTAAGCAATAATAAGGAACAAGGAGTTCATTCATCATTTTTCAAAGCTGACAAAACTCAGCTGACTTTTGGGAGGATATATTTCTCTTTGACAAGGAAATTAAAATTTATACTAAATAAAGTATGTATTTGTTAGTTTGGTTTCATCATCATGTTTTCCCATTTTATATAACTCAAGAAACCTTCCTGTTAGTCCTTAACTTATTTTGGGGAATTTTGACTCAGGGGTCTGGAGCATGGAGAAAAACTCATTCTGAAGAATCTTTTAGTCTGCTTTATTTCTGAGGAACTCTGCTGAGAAGGGCAGATACATAGGTTTTTACTGTCTCAGCTGACAGTACCTTATTTTACTGGCTTTCAACTTCACTTATCTACACTCTCTTTTCATCCAGAAACATGCATTTAGGGAAGCTTGAGTTCAGTCAATGCACGTAAAACCACACAGAAACAATTCAAACATGTAGCATTTTTTACCTATGAAGAACATAAAAACTAAATTGGCTGGGGAGTGTCAGTAAGAACAATTTTCCAGGAATCCATAACTATTCTGGGGCTGCACACACTTTCACAGGTCATTTGAAGACTAGATATTTGCATATAGGCAAACTCTATTTACATGATCAGTTAAACAAAATTTCCTGATGGTTGCTATCTCCTAATCCTTCTGTCCATCACTTGCATCAAGGGTTGCTATCCCAGAAAGGAGTTTAGGCTGTATATAAGGCAAGCAGTGGGGAGTCTATGTCGAAAATGAGAAAGATAGGTAAATTGGACAACTTCTAGCTCTGTAGCTAAAACAGATAGATTGTTTAACCATTATATTAGTTCTCTGTATGTAATAATAGCCACAAAAAAGACTAAACAGGTTCCATGTAAAGAAACACATGAGATCCAAGAAAGGAAAAAAAAATAGCACTAACTGCAACATTTATGGTTTTGTATAGCAAGCATATGTATCTGAGATTAAAAAAATGTTTTTTCATATTAATCACCACTGTCTTCAAACAGGCAGGGGAGCAACAAAGCCACAAACTGTTCAAAAAGCAAAGCGAGCCTTTTTGAAAATTGTTCTGGATTTAAAGACAAAGAATTACTGTGATCTAAAAGGTAGGAATAGAGAGAGGAAAACAGGCTCTTGGGATTGGAAGTTATGTCTTAAAGTTTATTCTCTAATTTTTCCTTCCTTAGAGAAGACTAAATACAGAAGGGAGGCCCTACTTCTCAGGCAACTTCATTTGCTTTGGTACAAGAATTTTTGTAAAGCCTAGAAGGAGACAGATACTCACATACAAAAGATTCCAGCACCTTCAGTTGCAAAGAAATAATCTTTCAGTCACTAACTAGGCAGACTTCTCTGTGGGATCTGGCTTATATTATTTTCCCCTTTCCTTAGCAAAAGAAAGGTGTTCCAATATAAGTGTATTAAAAAATCCACAGATATTATGACTTTTTTGTTGTTGACCAAGAAGAGATTTTTGATGCAAAATGAGTGAAAAAAACCTCTTCCCTTCTGGTAACCAACTGGAAAAATAAAACCCAACAAAATGCCTTAATAGGCAAATGAGTAAGGATTTTCTTGGTACTGAACCAAATCTCACCATGATGTGTTACTGAGAATATTTCTTATTCTATAAGTTCAGTATAGCGTGGAATAACTGCTCAATTAATTTCACTTAAGGGGGCTGATAACACATGATTAGGTGGTAGTCTGAACTAGAGAGGCAGATCTCTAACCTGGAGTGAACCAGGCCACTGCAGCAATGACAACAAGGACTTCTGATCATACTTCTTTCACAAAAAGAATGTCCCAAACTGCTCTCTATGTCCAGCTTCATTAACAGACTATAAAATGAAGAAAGGGTTGTCTAAGTTTAATGGTAAATGAAGTTACTAAACTGTAAGTTCCCAAGATGGACATATTTATATTCACATGGAAAAAATTAACTACTTCTCTCATCTATATAGTTTCCCATTCCCAGCATTAGCCTGTAACTGTGATCTGGGACATCTGAAGAGGACAGCTGGTATCTGAAAACCCAGACACATACCGGACAGTGTACAAATATATTTTATGAGCTAAATAAACAATGTCATTCTACAAGGAGAATGGGTCAGAAAAAAGGTATCTTCAACACTTTGCTGTTCACCAGCCTTCAAATTGTTATGACTGAAGAATGGCCAGTGACACACAACCCATCTCTGAAAGTAGCTGGGGAAAAACAGCAGCCTGGAAAGAACCCAGTGATGTCTTGGTGCCACAGTTCCTCTTAGGAGGTGTTAAAAGTCATTTCAGTGTTGAAGGTTCTCAAGCTTCCCAAATGCATCCAGGGAGACAAGAGCCAATCCTGAAGGTCTGGTCCGAAAGCATGCCTGTATACATTTACTCTGTAGGGTGGTCAGTCCTATTACAATAGGAGGCAAATCAATGTAAGATCCTCAAGGGTTTCCTCTCCCCACCTTGTATTGTATCTGCAAGGTCTGAAAATACATAGGCTGGTCTAAAGGAGTGAAATTGGGGGAAGGGAGGAACAAGACTGCACCAACTTTGCATACTGACATTTTCTCCATTATTAAAATTCCAAAGACCTATTTTACATTACTGATCTCAGGATTTCTGGAAACATGCTGTGACTACATTACATCCATCATGCTCACTGGTGTGGAAACAGAAAAAGCATTGAATGAAGAGAGTGTATGGCCTATACCGTTTGTTATCCCAAACACTGATATTGTACCTTTCATTCTGAACTTCCCCTCAAGCTTTACGAACACTTCCACGATGTACAAAAGAAGTAAACAGGAGAATCAAGTGCTCCAGCACACAAATGCAGCCACCTGAAACTAAGCAACTATTTAATCAAACAGCAACAGCATACAACAGATGAATCACTGGGTTCTCCAGGGCACATTTTCAAAAGCAGGTGCAATGGGCAGGGCTTGAGAAAAAGATATCTATTAACTGGAGGGCTAAGCCTATTGATACAGAAGCTGATGCAAAACACAAGGGACTGGTTAACAGCGAAGTTGAGAGAAAATGCTTTGGCAAGAAGCCCAGAACTCTGGCAAAGGAAACACCTGCAAAAAGTCACATGTGGTTTATTGTACCAATACCTACATTTGCACATGCAGACTGATAAATTGTCATTTCCATTTTATCCTATGTTTAATATTTGCAATATTCCCAAATAGCAGAAGTTCTTACCTCTCAGATCTTACATCAAAGAGACAGAGAGGAAATAAGGTACATTGGGAAATTCAGGAACTATTTTAGTCAGTTACTGAAGTGTCTTTTAATCATCTATAAAGTCACCGCTCCTGGGTACCAATGTAAAAGTGTGTTTTTAAAAGGTCATTAGTGGAAAAGAGAAGATGCAAAAAAACACATCCTCTGCAAGCAAGCAATTGGGACAAAGCACAGAAAGCAGAGGGGAAGAACTTAATGTGTCAAGACTAGCATGCTATGGGAGCAGAGATGGCAAGGCAAATAAGAAAGCAGGCCACATCAGAGGAATGAGCAAGTCTAAAATTCTGATGGGCATATCAAGCAAGAATGAGACATTTATAATGATGCGATTGTAAGAAGAAATAAGGGGGAGGAATTTTCAAACAGGGCATGATATAGCCAGAAAGATAAGCTAAGGGGATTATTCCAGCAGTGTGACCTCAGATCTGTCCCAGGAACAAGGAGTACGCAGAGATACTTGTAGTTGTTGAGAAACAGCAGGCAGCTGTGAGGTATATGATCATACAGTTCCTATGTGCAAACATGTGTGTAGAAATCACGGGTTTTGCTGGCAGGCAAGAGCATGAATCAACTACATGCTGCATTTGCTTACAAAAAATGGCCTCTCCTCAGAACCTCTTGTGCATTTTATAAGAGATCACCAGGTATCTTGCCTGTGAAATCAACATTAATGAATCAATGTCACAGAGGAATCAGAAGCAATCTCTCTTGTTTGGCATTTTTTAACAAATCAGCAACAACAACCTGGGCAAGTATTTAAATATTTATGAAAAGATAATTTAAAAATAGACTTCAAGGAATCTGAAATTATATTTTACTGTCATAAATCACAAATTCCACTTCCCTTCAGAAAACCTTCATTTGTCCACCTCTCATGACAAAAACTCTCCAACTATCTGTATGTCCTTATCTGTGGTGTTGGTGTCTATTTGGCTCTTTGATTCTCTCATCACCCTCAAAGAAAACCCCAGATGTATCTCACTAGTCTTCATCTGGAAGGCACCTTTCTTGAAGGAGAGACCTAACATAAAAACCAGGCTTAGAAAGCCGAACCACTGCAATCTCTGTGTAAAACACTACCTGGGAAAACTGACCTGCAAGATTTAGAGGCAAGGAATGGAAAATTAACCAGTGTGTCTCCTGCTCAATCTTTCCTTATGTGCTGTTGTCCCTCTGGCTTATAATGCTTCAAATAAGCCAGGTACCGCAATTCAACTCCAAGTCAGCATTAGTTCATGATATTGCCACAACATGCTTCTTGTGGGACATTAATCTCTAACATTTCACATTAACCAAGTCTCTCCATTCTTGGCATTAAAATTTATGGACCAGAACACTGTTTCAGAGCATACGTAATTAAAAAACTAGATCCATTTGCCACTTAGGCAAGCAGCAGTACCACACAAATATTTTCCTACTTCATCACAATTTCTCCATCAAAGAATCATCCAGGATAATGTACACTTCAGCAGCAAAATAGGGCTTAACCTAGTGCTCCAGACAACATGGTGTTCCTACAGTCACAAACTCTTCTAACTCTTAATTTTATCCTACTGTTCAGACCCTGCTGGAATAACCTCCAGGGTTATTAGATCACACCACAGGCTATTCAGAGCCTTATCTCCCAATGGGAGGTCCTCCAAATTTTGGCCCAAAAGTCTCTTGTAATTTAAATGCAATCAAATCAAAAAAAATTCATGAGAGCAGTGTGAAAAGGAAAGGGAGCACCAGAAGTGCCTGTCTCCTTTTTCTTCCTCTATTGAAAAAAAAAAAAGAAGTTCAAATATTTAGGTAAGCACACAACAGCACCAGGGTGGTGAGGGGAGAGGACAGAGCTTGGCAAGAGGGTTTGCACAGACTACCATGTTTTAGGCTCTGGATCACTTGTAAGCAAAGATCCCTACGATCTCACAACTCCCATACCCACTCCCTCAGTAACACCTCAAGGAAAAGACTCTGACATTGCTAATGTAGAAAAACAAGCAAAGAGAAAATACTCCCTTATTATTATTCCCCATCTATATTGTGAGAAAGTATAAGTAAGTCTATACCATGTCAAAAATGTCTGTTATTAAGAGCTAGCAATGCAGTATGTGGGGTAAGTACAGTATTTTGTTGAATTATCCAGTTTACTATGTGAACTTTCCCTCATGTATTTTATTCTACTTCTTATATGCACAAACCAGGTTGCTCAGCATGTCTAGGTAGTTGTATGAGTTTCTGTCATCCCCTAGCACCTGTGCCCTTCACAAACTGATGGATTTTACAATTACTGGCCTCTGCTCTCCACAGAAGGGATCAGGGATGCATTGCCTACAGTCACACAACAGTAGGAAGTAAAACCAGATATCATGAATTCACATGCCATGTCTCTTAAATACCTTTCTACCCTTACCAAAGGAATCTCCCAGATTCCAGTTCTGTGCATCTTTCCTTCAGGCAAAACTATTTCAATGATACCACATGTATTTTGTAGCCCTGTAAAACTCATGCTTAGAGGAGGCTCAAGCAAAGTCATGGTTAAAATGCTGCAAGCTGTCACCACCTGTCTGTACAACATGTGCCACAGCAGCAGTGTTCCTTGCTGCTAAGTAGCAGAAACAACAGGAGCTGGGAGAAAATGAAAATGGAAAAAGTATTTGCCCTTGAATACTAAATAGCTTTCCATGGTAAAACAGACACCTACAGCAGCATTGTAAGGATTGGTTGTAGTAAGCATTTCTCATCAGTTATGGGAAGTGCAAGACCTTTGTTCGATCTCCTTACCATTGCTTCAACAGCAGGTAACAAGTGAAAAACCATCTTGACAGGCCTCTTGAGGATTCTGGCAAAATAACTGACCAAATGTTATCAGAGGTATCTTCCCGTGTGTTCTAAGCTCAGAGAGGATGTCATAAGCAAGGACACCATGCAGGACTATTGTTGTGTCCTCCACAAACACTTTCAGGGATGTTTTACCCTGTGTCCAAGTCTAGCTTTGATGCCTCTGGAGCCTGAGAACATCTGTTATCCAAGAGTTTCCCTGCGGACTTCCATCACCTCTGTGAGATAAATGAAGGAGGATGATGTAAACTCCAGCTCTTCTTCTGGACTGTTAACATTACATGCAATGGAGGCTGTGAACTGCTTTAGCTGATCCTAGGAACAATGCCAGACTATAAAGTATGGGTGAAAAATCCAGGCTGGGTAAAAGGCTTTAACACAAAATAATGGATTGTTTCTCAGTGTAAAGGACTTCTTTCAGAAGCATCTTCCTGATCTAAGACTTGCAATGTTTGGTACTTGGAGGGTACAAAAGTTGCCATTTTCCAACCCTGAAGAGATGCTGGAGATGTTACAGTAGATTTTTGAAGTTAGATGTAGACACAGTTCGATGAAGCCACTAAGAGAGTGCAGGTGGTAAAAACGAATCTGTATTATGAAACAAAACAGAACAAAAAAAAAAAGAGTGATATTTAAAAGAAGAGCTTTTCACCCACACAGGATGTTTTCTCTGAAAAAGAACTTTTAAAATGTCCCAAATGACTGGGAGGCATTTTTTTGCTACAGCAAGCCAAAAATATTACGTTATATGTAATAAAGTGGTTGCTACTCCATTCATTTTGACTCAGACTGCCTGGGCAATTCCACCAGGCACCTCTCAGCAAGAAACAGTGTACCAGCTGCAGCTTTGCCAGCACTGCCTGCTCTCCTCACAGCTCGGATCTGCACACTGCAGCTGCTCCCTCATGCCCACAAGGATGCTAAAAATGTAGCATCTCCCACTGGAGCACAAGAGAAATCTCATGTCTGATACTCTGGAAAAACACATTTTTTTCTGTGAAAGCAGATGTAGGCTGTTCCCAAACTGAATGTGGGCAAAACTTGGCAAAAGACTTCCTATACTTCATTCTAGCCAAAGGATCCAAGTCATGATTCAACTGGTTTAAGCAGTGTCATTTGTAACAAAGTTTAGCCAGTGGCAAATATTATAAGTAGCTTCTGAAAATGAGATTAAAAAATTGCACAACATGCCTCACCATACACTATCTGAAAATACCTTTTGCACTAGGTTAATGTGTTGAACAATATCCTCTCTGAAACAGATTATCACAAAGTATTTGTTTCACTGAACTTACAATTTTAATTTTGTCAACCACATTCCTTTTATAAATGAACTCATTTAAAATATTTTTCAGTAAATTTTTAAAATAAAGTGTAAAAAAACTATTGAGAAATAGAGAAATTAATCCATTTCAAACACCACAACATATAAACTTGAAAATGCTGTGATTTTTGTTAGTTTTTTGTGTTTTTAGCAATTGTGTTAAGAGGATCACAAACACTGACAAAGTCAATGCTAATTCATCATTATACTTAGCTAATTTTTAAATTAGTTGACTGATTTGATACCTACTAAAAAGATGAACATTTAAAATTTTGACAATTTCCCTACAAGTTTTCTAGATGAGTTAGTAAAGAAGTGTAATGCTACAAAAACCATGACAAAGCACCCAGTGGGTACACCTTTTACCTTTGCCCCTCATTAGCTCACAAACTCAGTGATGTGGACCTGATCTTAGTGTAGTCAATGCTTAATGGTCCATTTGAGAATAGGGAGGTGTTACATCCACTTTTCTCAGATACATATTTGTATTTGGTATAGTAAATGTGCAAAAATTCTTCATCTTAATATTTGGAATACTATAATGACTCCAGTCTAAACATAAACATTCTTATGGTTTCTTAGCACCTTACAGAAGTTTTGTTCAGTTGAATTTATTAGGATTACGCCAAGATGAAATTGGTTTGAAAGAGTGAAAATTAGAGATCTTAACTCTTCTCAATGCTAACTGGATCTTCCACCTGCAGCAAACTGTCAGTCTAAACTATTTAAAGACATATTCCAAGGTCACAATTTGGGCCAGTTTCCACTTTTCAATTCACTTCAAGGACTGAATACTTCAGAACTTGTCACAGCAAATGCAGCACATGAACAAGAGACAGAGATTTCTCCAACATATTCACTAATTTATGGTTTAATTGTGGTTAAATCACAGCTTTTCTTTATTATCCTATTAGGTCAAGCTCTGCAATATTCAATTAAGGTTATCTATTGTCCTGGAGAAAATTTAAAATCGTGTATCAGTGCTGTCAAAGGGTCATAACATAATTAGAGTTCTCTCCAGCACTGCACCCACTCCTCACTCCAGAAAACCTCTCGTTAAGCTCAATGAGAAGTTTAGAAGTTTTCTAAACCGACAGCAAATTAGTGTTGAACATAGCCTAGTGCTTCCTTTACCCAAAGGGCAACCTGCCATCTAGTGGCAAGGAAATTCCAAAACTACCACTGCCTTTTCTGCAGGAGAACTTCATAAGGAAACCCTCCCACATGACACGTCTCAGATTTAACAAAAAACCCCATCAAAACAAAACACAAAAACCCCCACAAACAAACACCAAACAACAACAACAAAAAAAACCCCAAAAACATCATACACTGTATATCACATTCTAATGACCCGTGTAAAGTGCCCCTAAGAAAAAACACAGTAAGTAAAAAATTAATCTCCTCTAGTAATACTGCATTGAAATACATAATATATATGATAAACTGTTATATCTAGTTCTGTATCATACATTAAATACTCTGTTTCTTTTTCTAATTAACTGTTAATGAGAGATCCATGCATCACAGCTTCAGAGAACCAAACCATTTGATACTTTTTTCATATACATTTTTCTCTAGCTAATGGCTCTGAAGCTGAAATACGAGCTACAGACCACATAGTGATAACAGTCATGTAGAAGGAAGTAAGCAGAGGTGGGAGAGATTAGTTAGGAGCATATAAGAATGAAGGAGTACAACCACAGTGTAACAACCATCCAACTATGTTACAAACTGACATGCCTGTTCCAGAAAAGTCACTTCTGTCTATTTTTCCCCAGGCAGCTGTTTCCAGCCCAGTGCCTACGTAACAGCTTTGCCTCACTATTGAGGATGTGCTGAAAACTTGGTTTTTGTAAGACTGCGTGATTGCTAATGCTGACATGAGAGGAGATGGGGAACACGTGATGGGAAGGGAGAAAAAGTTGAGATGCCACTGAGTCATCAGGATCCTTATGCAATCCATGAAACTACCCTCAGTTTCTGGTCTACTATTGAATTAGTGTAAAGAAGTTCTGTTGTACCAGGTCTGGTTGGAATTAAGTTAACTTCATGGAAGCCCATATGTTGCTGCATTTTGGGCTTGTGATTAAAACAGTGCTGTTGATAACATACCAGTCTTTTGGCTACTGCTCAATAGTGCTTGCCCAGCCTCAAGGTTTTCTCTTTTCTTCACGCTGACCCTCTCCAGTGAGTAGGTTAGTTAGAGTGGGCACAAGAATCATAGAATAGTTTGGGTTGGAAGGGGCTTAAAGATCATCTAGTTCCAATCCCCTGCCATAGGCAAAGACACCTTTCTCTAGATGAGGTTGCTTGAAGCCCCATCCAACTTGGTCTTGAACAATTCCACAGTTAGGGCATTCACAACATCTCTGTACAACTTGTTCCAGTGCCTCATCACCCTCACAGGAAAGAATTTTTTCCTAATATCTATTATAAACATATTCCCTTTCAGTTTAAAGTAATTACTCCTTGTCTGATCAAGAAGATGGGAGGGGACAGTGAAAGAACAGCTGAGCAAACTGGACAAAGGATTATTCCCCCCCCTCCCATATAGTATCATTCTCAGCAATAAAAATTGGGAGTGGTGGTGTCTTCCAAGACAGTCACTGTAGCTGTTGCCTGGAGACAGACTGGGTATCAGTCTACTTGTGGGAGGTGTTGACTGATTGCCTTTACATCGCTTTGCACTTTTTCTTTCAATTATTAAACATCCTTACTTCAACCCAAATGTTTCCTAACTTTTGCTCTTCCTATTCTCTCCCTGCCTTGTCTTGGGGGTGACAGAGTGGCTGTGTGGGTACTTAGCCAACCCATCTCATCCATCCAATTAGTTTATTACAGCAGATACCACAGACAGACATTTCAGAACAGACAGTCCAATACCACTCTTTTGCTCCATTGATAATGCAACAGTGTACTGAAAAGGCCTCTCCAAGACAAGGAAGTCTTTAAATATACCCAAAGGAAATGTGAGGTAGAAAGAGGCAGTGAAGAATTATAGCTACTGGTGACAACCAAGACAGCTGTTACTTCCTTATCGAAAGAGTACTGTAGCAGGTGCAGGAGAGCCTCATGTTCCCAGCCTGCAATAAGCAATGCAAAAAAAGGAATATATTTGCAGAGGTGAACACAGAAGAAAGCTCTCTGTGAACACCACTTTCTAAGCTATTTGCCACCAATTTCTAAGCTTCACATCCCCCACAGTCTTGAAGATAATTCAGTTGTATCTGCAGGAGCAGGAAGTGGGATCTCTTCCAATCATCATCTGTTACGTTTCAGCTCAGTGACTCCTCTATCCAGGACAAGACTCACAAAGGCCCATTAGTGAAATGGGTGAAACGACTAAAGAATCCCAGACATTTAGTGCAAGCCATTCACAGGCTTACCACGGCAAGAAAAACCCCAAGCTGGGTGCAGCTGGTTTTCCAACTGAAAGGACTATGGGTACTCTGGTGTAAAGGTATCTGTTGCTGTGAAAACATTGATGGCAATAGAAACCTACATATCTGAGATAAATCTGACTTACAGGAAAGTGCCGAAGAGCAAGAAAATTTGTGCTGAAGCATTGTAAGTTGGTGACTAATAATCAGTATGAAGCTGATGCCTCCGTGCACTCAGAGAGGCTGCAATCAAAGCACTATAAGGAGTTGTCAAGCTCATTTCTGGAGTGGTGAGATCTCTCTCTCAGAGATGGTTGGCAGGAATTGCTCTCTGTAACTGTTGAGAATGAAATACAAATAAAACCTGGTAATGCAATATTCCCCTTAAAGATACAGGATATTTGAAGCTACAGCTATGATACCCCAATGGACAAAGGACAAGATTCTCAAACATGACTGACCTAAGAATAATGAAAAACTTTTCAGATTTTTGGTCTTCAGATCATCAGTATTTTGGGCACACTGAGGATGGCAGGGGATTGTCCATTTGTAGCTTGAAAATGTAAAATCCACTGAAAAATCCATTATTTCCCTGCCTCTAAAAAATCCAGTTATTTCACATAGTTTCCTTTATACAGAAATACAAGTGTCCTGAATGCACTCTACTGTAGGCACTGTGAAAAAGTGTGCATAAGGAAAAACTCCTAGGAAGTTAAAATTCTAATCTCCCCACAGAGAAATGGTTCTGAAAAAAGAAAACAAATCTTACCTTCACTCAATTACTTTTTGAAATTCCTGCTTATTAATCACCTTTCCCTTAAATTTGTCTGTTTTTCCTGAGGAAAATGTAAAAACTACAAAACAATACTAAGAAAGCATAGTAACATACACAGTGAAAACAAATGAGGCCTAGGTTAGTGAAAAGATTGAACTCCATCACTTGAGAAAGGGTCCAATTCCATTTCAAGCATGTTGCTCACCCTATATACTACGTGAAAAATTGTATCACTTCCCCCAGCCAGCATACAGCTCCAGCCTACACTATTCAGGAATGGCACACAGCTTAATGGAGTTTACAAAAATACTGCCTTATATAAACAGCATATCAGAGATCTCAAACAACCTGCTGAGCACAATAATTAATCATTTAGGACACTATGCTGATATGTTTCAAACTCTTCCAGAATAAAGACTACCGCACTGAGAAACACTCCCCGCCTCCACCATCTCCAGTTAAGAAAAAAAATAAAGCCTAAGATCCACACTCTATTTTTGCTAACATTGCCAAACCCCAACTGCAGGGTGGGCACAGTGTTCTGCAAATATAAGAGCAGGCATCATTCTGAGGTCCAGGGGTTAGTACTTCTGGTGACAGAGGGGCAGCAGTGGGCAGTGAATGGAATGTGCCAGATACCCACCAGCTGACAGCCAGATGTCAAAGTTTCTGAGCTACCATGGATTCTCTTCCACAAGGGATATTTCCACCTGGTTCCTTAAACCATTTATCCATCAGCTTCAGAAGGGATGCAAAGGTGATAAAGACAGAGGATTTCTCAACTGATCACTGCTTGTGGGTTGTCTGCCTCTGTAAGGGACTGTGAGCACACTGATGGAAGACGCCCTGCACAGCTACTGAAAGTTATCAGAACAGAAAGATCCATTCTAGTATCCAAATACCTCGGATCCATAAAAGCCATGTAATGAAAGAAGGATGTTTGTCTTTGCAAGTATGTGCAAACGTTCCTTCCTGAAATGAACTTGGTGATGCTGCCACTTTCCACACAGTGGAGCCCACAAATTCTCAGCAGTTCTTTCACACTGCAGGTTTGGTGCAGGCAGGAAACAGGTGTTCAATTCACTTGTTCCAATGCAGATATTCACAAGGACTTTATCTACACATCAACTAGTTAGCTATAAAGGAAAGATCCAGCTGTTTCTAATACATGATTTCTTGACATATCTCAGAAGGTGCCCATGTGGTACCATCAAATTGTGAATCACTTTCTTCTATCACAGGTGATTTTTCAGTCTTTGAAATTTCATAAACTTCTGCGACTTCTGCAGTTTACACTCACAAAGGGCTCACAAATTAAACGAAATAAATGTGACAGGACAGATGTTTACTAGACTGTGGTCAAGTGTGAAATGACACCAGATCGAACTAAGATTGCCAACTTTGCTTCAATTGCAGTCATGCCAGATGCTGGACTGACTCTGCCATCTCCCATTTCTCTGTGGAATCTATGAAAGAAAAGACACAATAAAATTTTACCCATTCTCATTTTTTTCAACCCATATCCTCAAGTTCTGAGATTACAAGTAAAACTGATCTGGTTTTTATGTTCCAGTAGAATTGTTTTCTGCTGTAAATGCTGATTGGTGGAATCAAATACTAGCTAACTAAACACCTCATCTCTGTAGAGAGCAATATGATCACTTCTAGTCAACCAGGTCCTCCTGCCACCTTGGCTGAGCTGTGAATATTGCTTGCATAAATCATCATCCCAGCCAGCCAATTGTATAGCCTCTCTCTTCTGCTATCAGGAGCCTGGGAAATCAAGCCAAATGATCCCAAAACTGAAGAGTACACCAAATGGAAAAGAAGGTTAAACAGATATTTATATTGGTTCTCTGTTTTCCCCCAAATAGACACAGGGTTATGGCTTGATTATTGTTTACAACACAAGCAGAAAAGTCCTCACCTTTAAAGTTCAGTTTGAGGTTGCAGGCCTGAATGTTAGAAAAGGTTTTTCTCTAACAGAATAAAAGGTATTCACTCCTGAAGGCAGGGGAAGCCAATGAACAGCCTCACAGCCCCACTGTTATGGCCACCTCCCAAAATGAAATCACACATCTAAAATTTGTCAATTAACTCACATATTTTGATAGAAATTTTGATTTATTTTATCATTCATTAACTGCCTATGTAAACAAGTCACTGCAAACCTCTATACACTGTACAACAATTTGTCGAGTTGCTGACAGGGTTAATTACTATAATTACTTTTACTTATCACTGCACAACATTAGTTGAGTCACAGGGTTCTGGTCACTTTTGACTCTATACAGATTTTATAGATTTTAATTTTTACTAGTCAAAAAGTGAAAAGTTTCTTTTCTTTGAAAGGAAGCCATCACTTGTGTTCTCTAGGGTGCATTGATAGCTAACTCAAAACCTCACACAGTCAGGACAGGATGTTTATGACAAAGAAACTGAAGGCAAGGGTTTTCAAATCAGTATCAAAAAGTGAAACATGCATATCACATTCAAAGATATAAACATTAAGATGAGAATCAAGGCAAAACCTGTTTTGCTAAGGGAAGCAGTGAGCTTCTTCTGTCATATACCACAAGCTCAATTACTTCATTAGGGCCATGAAATCAGCCCAGATACAGCTGTTATATTCCAGAACAGAACCCTAAACACAGCTCTTACAGCTGCTGGGATATCTGCAGATATGCAGGTGTTCAGGGCTACACATGCTCCAAGTATAGCAGGGGAGCACTGCATCAGGGCTAGGAAATACCCCTTGATGGCACTTCCCTGTAGTTCTGACATCAGATTATTTCCATTATGCTTCCACAATGGCTCACAAATTAACTATGGAAAAAAGGTCGTACACGCCTCCAGGCATCAAGTGCTTATACAAGATGGCTGTAGCTTTCTACACAACTTTGTACCAAATACTTGTAAGTAAGGAATTTAGTAATTTTACATAATAATAACTATAAGAAAGTTTAAAAAATCTGAATTACTGATGGAAATTCCTTTCTCTGCATCTCCCCTGCACATGGAAACACAAAAAAGTATGTCAGAAAGCATGATTTCTGGGTCACAAGTTGCTTTCCAGAGCCATGAAGTCCCTACCAGTGCCAAACCCAAGAAAACTAATAGCTATATTCCGTTCCTAGGAACGGAATTACTAGTGAAGATATGAGGGCACATTTCAACTGGCTGAAGCAGTGTATGGAATGAGAGATTGAAAGCACATATTCACCTACTACTTCTTTCCTGGTTACACCTTATTACCGTTTCGCTGGATTTTGTCATCGACTTTTACGTTTTTCCCGCGTCCCAACAGCAGAGGGCAGCACTACAGCCTGGCTCAGCGTGGCACCAGCGTTTGGAAAAAGACCCCATCCGGACTCTTCTGCTGTTTATCAGAAAGGTTATTTCAGGATACCTCTCTTGTACGGGGCACAGGCCCAGCAGTTAGAGGCCTTGTCTATTTAGTAGGTATCTGTGGCTTCCTGAGTCACCCAAGCTATGAAAGGCCATGGATCCTGGCTCTGTCCCAGCCTGACCTATTCAGGGGAAAATTAATCCTGCTTCAGAAGGCCAATGCTAAAATAAACCCGTGCTTGCTGGAGAGTGGAGAGGTGGCAGGGAAAAGGAGCCTATGTAAATGCATGCTTCTCATCCCTTGCTATAATCAGCCTCCTCCCATCCACATCACTGCTGCTCAAAACTGAGAACAACCTCCCCTGCTGAGCAGTGCCCAGTAGGAGAAAGTGCACAGCTCCAAGGTAGTTTTCCCAAAAGCTATATAGATGGGATCTCTTCTTCTCTCAAGCTGAGGATGTTTCAGAAGTGAAAGCAAAAGGGGAAGAAGAGTACTCTGCTTAAGGTGTTTTTATTTTAAATCTTGTTTTGCAGAGGCGAGGTGCCAAACAGGAGACAGAAGTGTATGATAATTAGCAGCTCGGTACCAGTGACACCACTGTCTCCATTTTTCATTCTTTTAACCTTTCCTGTCAGTGGATTATTACCAGTGAACAAGAAAGCCTGCAACTTCAAAAACGCCTCACAAAAATGAAGCATGGCATTGATGGAAATGCATGGAAGTCGCAGAGACTAGTTTAAATTACATAAAGATCTGTCTATTTCATTTGAACTGTTACTTCTGACCCAAATCACAGGTCTAGTTCTGTGTAGAAAAAGTGCCTACAACACTGTGATATCTGAAAGGAAAGGCAAATCATAAACAAGCAGTGGACTCACGCAGCTTATTGGTGATCCCTCTATCACTATGATCTTGGAAACAGTCTACGAGGTCCAGATGATTTATCCCAGCTGAATATTTCAAGACTGTTTCATGTCTGGATAATTGTTCCTATGAACTCAATTCTCCCCACTACATGTACTCAGAATATCTCCTTTTTTTCCTCCCGTTGCAGGTGTCCGGAAGACAGAAAATAGCTCAATTTCTTCTATTACTCAATGCTACTATAAAGGAGAAGAAATTAAATGGAACAAAAGGACACTTCCCTTTACTGTGTTGACCTGCAAGACTCTTTTACAGCATATATTCATTTATACTTACCTATAATACAATTACATATATATCTCAATTTCATATAATACAGCATATTATAATAATAATAACAACAATAACAATAAATAATCAGAAACTGGGTATCATTCTCTAGGAATGAATGAATGAAAGGAAAAAACTGGGGTTTTTTTTTCACCAAGTTGAGGTAACATACCACATAATCTAATTATTTCCTGACTTCTGCTTCTGCCTCTATAACTTGTTTCCTTTCATATCATATGTATCAGCTCAGCTGGTAAAATTCAAATCCAAAGAAGTTTTTGGACCTGGAACTCAGTCTAGATTTTTCCACACTGAGTTCTGATGCATAAAATACTCCATCAAGTATTTTATGGAGACACCATGAAAACAATAAACTCTGACAATTAAAGACTTTCTCATCCAGTTTTCTCACTCTTCAGCTGTATGGTTATCATCTTCAACATTGGTATACCACTAGCTGAGATTTTACCTGTTCTGCAGACGTTTTTTTTCCTTCATGCATTTTAATAATGTGTGGTGTGGAGCTGGCCTTAATTTGCCATTTTCTTGTAACACACAGAAATATTAATGCCTCCATTTATTATAAAAACATCTCTGGCATTATAGTAATTACATTTTGAATTATAAAAACAATGTATTTATGGCCTTTTTAACCAGTACATAGAGTGATAAAAATCATCAAAAAATTGATGATTCAGTCACTGAGCAATATAATTTGTTCATTTCTCACTGTATTGAAAATAAGTTTGAATTTCTATCACAATTGTTGTGGTAATAGCTATTGCAAGTATGTGTAACAGTGACATCGACACAATGCATGAAATTGTTTCTGTATTAAAAAATATAATATTACCTTGATTAGCTACTGCAGTGCAGGTTGACTGAGCACAAAGCTGTGATTCAGTTAAACGTACACGGTTGTCAGAAATAATTTCAGTTTGTCCTACAATATATGAAAATAAAATTACTGTCAGCAAGAGAATTATGAACTATTTCACAGAAGAAAGCCTAGTCTAAAGTAAAATCACAGAATGGGAAACTCAACAAAACATCTGAAGACAGGGAAAGGTAACAATTTGAGCGGGAACTAACAATATTGACACTGTTACTAAAAAGCAAATTATTATATTATAACCAGATGCATTTTCAGAAATAGCAGATGAAAATCAAATAAACCACAAAAATAATTTATCTAAATTCAAATCTGTTTGATAAAATGGATTTTTAAAATCACACAGAGAAGCAACTTTGCAACTAGAAATCAGAAGATTTACTGAAGAACATAAACATAACATAAAAAGATCAACTTAAATAATTTTTGATACTCCAAAATTATTACAACATAAAGGATGATAAAAAATAAATTTAATAGAGCAAAGTCCAAGTACTTACAGTGCCATTAAGTACCATTAAGACTGATATTAAAATACTATTGAGAAGAATAAACTTGAGCGGAACAGAAAAAAACCACCTAAGAAAGCCACAAGATTTCTTCACATACTCTGTTTTGCACCAATGTTGTATTAATTATTCAAAATGGTAATTCCTGGTTTATGTGAACCTAATAAGAACGTGTCCTTACAACTTTAAGAAGAAGCAGGCAATTAAAAAATATGTAAGGGTCACCCGAGCTGTGGAAGGTGAGCATGACAGTCAGCAAACAGGGTACAAAAGATGAAAAGAATGCCGCACTACACAAAAAAGGATAGGTGACCTACTAGACAGATTTCCAGCCCAAAAGATTTTCTGAAGAAGGCCATGTCGCAAACTTCAACTCAGAAGAGTCTATATTAATCCTTTTTCTTTTTAATAGCTTTGCTTTACTAAACTTTGAAAACAAATCAGACCTATTTTCTGGGTTAAGGAACTTAGGTAAGTGCATCTGAATTCTGCATTCATCAATATGGTATTTCTCCAGTTTGGAAACTAACAAACATAAACCTCCCCCCCAATTAAGTAAGCAGGAGAACTCGGTGAAGAACTCAATTTCATGATCAGGGCATAAAACACATGCTATAATGGTACTGCAAAGAAGCATTACTTGCTAGCAGTAGGAGAAAATTTTATTATATATTATGGAAATTATAGAGGGCTTCAGCCCATAACTGAGCTTTGGTCTGACCACACAGCTGCCCAGACATTGTTGATTCTGTTTGCAGGTGTCACACCTTCCAAGAAATCTGGTCAATGCCATGAGAAATGTATCTCTGGGAAGGAACTGCAACATGTAGAAAAGTAAAGTATGGTGTTAAATATCTCTTAGCACAACCTACTACCTTTAGGAAGAATAAGGTAAAAAAAATTACAGAAAATAGAACATTTCAAGGTAGTAAATAGGAAAATGATGCTTTGAGTATCTATGAAATGTAACAGACAAGACACTGAAAATACAGGCTTTTCTTGAGAGGCAAATCTTGACCTTTCCATTGCCCTAAAGGTCATAGTTTTTGCATATCTGTTACAGAACACAACAATCACCAGATCTCATTTCTTTCATGCAAAATAAGTTTTCACTAGAATAAAAAAAAAATTAAAAAATCTATCTATCTATCTATCTATCTATCTATCTATCTATCTATCTATCTATCTATCTATCTATCTATCTATCTATCTATCTATCTATCTATCTATCTATCTATCTATCTATCTATCTATCTATCTATCTATCTATCTACCTATCTATATCAGAGATTCTCTCAGTACATGTTGTTTTTCTGGAAGCACAAAACCTGAAAATCACTGAATCCAAAAAGGGATATGCATTTGTCCATGTGTTGGGCAATGACTAAAGAAAATATTTTCTGCAGAGATCTACACCAAAAGAAAATGTACAATATTCCTTTTAGCTGCAAAGTAGGCTTTCAAATTTTACATTCTGCTTGTTCATAGTAAGATTTACCGGTATTATAGGCATAAATATAATCTTGACTTTTCATATTATTGTGCTAATTTATTGTTGCCAGTTTACAATGAAGTAGTGTGTATCACATTACGCAGTTGTGCACTAATACTTGTGCAGAATGTTACTAGGCAGCTGAATTATACAACTTTATGCTAAACCTTTTCTGTTTGACTGAGATCACCACAAACAAGCACACATCAAACCAGACAGGAATCAGAACTTATAAAACAATGAAAACTACAGCTCAAATACAATTTTTTACAGCACTTAAATACCAAATCTTATTTCAGAATGTGTATTGCCCCATCTACCTACGTATATGCATTTGAGCAGATTCCTACTTCATCCACTTCAGCTCTAAGAGGTTTCCAGACTAGGACAACAACTTGACCCTATTGCTGATAAAACTTTCTCTGCTTCTGGCTCAATTTCCAACTTTAGCTGGTTGTCCTGAGCCATTAAAACACAGAGGTGGAGAGGGAAAGGAAATTAAAATATAAACAGCTTGTATGAGAGAGATCTGGTAAAACTTGCAAACCTGTGTTCATGTCTTGCTCTGACACATGTTGATAGAATGACCCTGAGCAAGTTACTTTTATGCTTGATATCAAAAATGTATTTACCAAAGAAGAGTCAGAAAATAGTACATTAAGTATTATGGAGTCTAACAGGTCATTAATTTGCTTATGTTCATGGCTTGGAACCTGTCCACAAATACCTCTGCTTGTGAGTTTATCAAAATCTGTAACGTATGATTGTGGCATGAACGCACTAATAATCAAACAATTAACAAATATTCTAGAGTACTTTATATGTTTATGACAGCCTTAGCATCCATTAATTATTTACTGTAATGTGCATCAGTGATATAAAAGTTGTTTTTTGTTCTCAAGGTATGTTGAGACCTGTGAGAAAAAAACACTTAAGTTCTAAATCCTAGCAATTAGGTTTTTCTATCTTACCCAGTAGGCCACCCATACTGCACAGTCCTACAGAGAAGTGAAATTAATTTCAGAGTAAAGACTGTGATTTCAATTTTTCAAACAACTAGTGTAGCAGGAATTAGTACTTGACTGATTTGAGTCAAAGAAATCTTGCCATACCTGATACTTGCAACAGAATTGAACAAGAAACAAAAGTTCTGAAAACTATGTGACAAATAAATCTCTGATGAGGAAACAAATCTGGCAGAATTGGTGCTTGATTTATTTCCTTTCTCCCTGGCTTCCCATGTCCCACTCTTCCCAGGGATCTTTTCCTTCTCCACCACTACCTCAGAGCAGCCACAAGTGAAGTCAATGGATGACTGAAAACTGAAAAATACATGAGGTTGGTTGCCTTCACCAGGGTGACTCTTAACATGGCAGAGGACATTCAATCAACACATACACTTCCATTACTGGTTCAGTTAACAGGGAATGTCAAAAGTATAACATGTCTGGCCACACACCTGCACAGGAATCCAGCCATTCTGTCTAACTTGGGTAACCTTGTTTGTGGACTAGTCCTCCACATTTCTCAAGTGCCCTTTAGCTGCAACTTATTTCTATACTCCTCTAGTTTTCCCTCCCCCACCCAGCCTGGTTTCCTCTCTCTCTTTTTACTCTTTCAGCTGCTCCTTCTAAACAATCTACCTGATACAACAAGTCCCGCTTCTTACTCTGCCTCCTTTTTTGCCCTTAGTGACATTTGTCACGCCCGCATCTCTCTATCAACACTCTCAAGTCTTTACCATTGCTCAATCAACCTTTCTTACATTCCTCTTCTGTCCTTCTGCACAGTCCACTCCCTTCTCTTCACTTGCTGCACTTGAAAGATACACTTTAAATATTTCCCACAGGCCTATTAAATCTCAGTTGCCACCTTTTGGGGCCTGCCCCAGCTCGTGTTACAGGCGTAGCTGCAGTGCCACGTTTGTGTCATTCGGTGGCAGAGAGGACACGGCGAGGTCTTCCCCTGGTGCTCTGACCCACGTGGGCTCCCAGGATTTCTCAACAGCCTGACATTATTGCTTTTCTGTTTGTATGTTACACTTGAGAGGCGGCGGGCGTTGGCCGAGTGGCATAGGCCCCCGCCTGTGGAGCCGGCTCCTCCTCTGAGGACGCCGGTTCGAATCCTGGAGGAACTCGCTGTCGCCGTCCGAGCGTGCTCGGCCGTGGCAAGATGAGCCTCAGGAGTAAAGGGGGTGGGGCCAGTTCTGCGCACCCTGTGCCTCACTTAAAAAATCCATTGCGCAGGCTTATCCCAAGATCTTCGTTCGCGAAGTCCAGCCAACAACAACAACAACCACTAAATCTCAGTATCAGCACGTCCTGGATGCCCTTGCCTGACTCTCCCTCTGCAACTTCAGACTCACAGAGACAGTTTCTAATCCCATCCCACCCCTTACTCTCACACAGAGGCTGCCCTCACCATCCCCATCACTTTTTGTCTGATTTTGAGCCATATCTCATCTCTGTGATGAACTGTCAGCCAGCCAGTCCACTCCTCCTGATCAGCCTTCCTCTGTGATTTCAACTGACTCTCTTCCTTGCCTCACAGTTTCTCACACTCATGCTCAGGAAGCTGCCAAGCTTCACGGTGATGTCCCTGCTGACATTCTACAGGAGACACCTGTATTTCTCCTACATGTCTTCTTGCCCTGGTTCGTTTGTTTCCCCTGCACCCCTGACTCAGTGCCCTATTCCCTGATGAGATATTCCTTTGATGATGTCTGCAGCAAGCATTGCTTTCCCCCGATCTCTGTTGTTCCATCATTCCTCACTGATCTTTTCCTTCTCTTGCCATGTACTTTCTCATGTTCTCTCATTTGCTCTTTCCATTATTTTCATATCATCAAATTGATAAAGACCCAACTAATCTCATCCCTCTTCCTCCTGCTTTATCTTTCTTCTCTAGGATAGATTGATTGTAGATTCTGTTTCTTACTCTCCAATCCTGTCTCATGAAGTCTGATTGTCAATGACCTCAGTCTGCCTTCATCTTCAATTTCCTGGCTGACCTGTGATCAGGTTTACTTCATCCACAACCATTTGATTGTCTCCCTTTTCCAGTTATGCCATCCTCCTAAATTTTCCTCCTACTTTTCCAAGTTAAATGAAGACCTGGTTGCCTTTCACCATTTTTAATGCACGTTTCAAGTGGTCTTTTCCTGAATATCTTCAGCACAACTCCTTGCTAAAGGAAATATTAATATGCTCACTTCCTACTGTCACATGGTGGGTATTTTTTTCTTCCTACTTTTACATTCCATGCTTGTCCTGTTACAACATAACTTCTGATCTGTTTCATATTCATCTTCATTCACTTTTTCAGTTTTCTTCTGAATTTTTAACCTTCCTCCAGCTCCTCATCTTCACATTACAGACATGCTCTAAAAACCAAACACCCCTATGATGAATCCAGTGCTATTTCCAGCACTGCCACTTCCCTCCTCAATATGATGCTTACACTTACTGTCCAGTTTTCACCCTCTGCAGCTCAATGTAGGCTTCTAAGACAGATAACACCAACACTTAGCTAAAATTAACCACACTGCTCAAAACAAAACTAAAAGCCCACACTACTTTATTCTTCTTTCTTATCTTTGTTGCTAGCAGCCTCATTATTTCTCCTCAACTCTTATCATCATTTAGCCTGTTTGGGCTCTCTTACTCCTCTCCTCCTGACCACAAACATAAATCAGTCTTGGACAAGGAGAAGTTACTACAATCCCATAAAATCTTTCGTGAAAACACTCACATATTTTTTTCTTGTTACTGTGCCAGTGCACTGTCTAGGCATCACTGTCTATGCTGGGAGTCAGGACGGTCTGACTGATTCCTTGTGCTCCCTGTTGTATCTGCTGACTTTTGAGGAAAAGCTTTTATAATTTGTGTCTGGCCTAGCCTCAATGCTAGGGTTTTCAGTGTCTTGAAAATGTAATTAAACATGGATATGAACTACTTTGGAAAAGTCGCTCTCCTGCAGTGTTTCAAGTTTCCTATTCATACACCAAAACACAATGCAGTCAGCCACTAATCTCTCTTAAAGATCTAGGTTATTATTTTTAGCTCAGAATTTTTAAGAACAAATTCCAGTGTCTTTATGCTATGCCAGCAGTGCAGAGCACTCACAAACTCAGCCTAGAAAGCCAGATAATGAATATAAAGCTGCAAAGATCTAAGAAAGATGTGGCTTAAAAGTTGGTTTTCAATATTTCAGAAAGCTTGCAGAACTGTTTTTACTGTTTCTCTACAAATGTGTCAGTAACTATTCTGAATATTCAATAACAAACACCAACTAACTGTATGAAAAGCCAAAGGTCCTTTAGGTTTTTTTTAGACATTTTCAGCTAGTGAAGATGCTTATGCTCAAGCTGGTGGTACTGGTGGAATTAGCAGTAAGTTCCTCACAGCATACATATGAACTTCTACAATAAGTTGCATAAAAAGCCCCATTATCATACATAGGAAAGCCCCATTATCATACATAGGAAAGATCCAAAATAGGCATTTGGAGCAAAAATCAAACAAATCAAGATTAAGCCTCAAAGTAGTCAACAAAAGTCCTAGTCCAGCTCTGCTTTTGCTAAAATGGTTTGGAACTTGTCTCTCCTGGAAATAGACAGCTGGGCTCAGAGAATTGAAAACAGAAGCAGAAAAATTGCTCACTTGCTATACGCTTGCTATGCACTCCTTTCTCTAAGTACTGGCAGCCACAGAAAAATAGTGCAGAAATATCTATTAAATCAAAGAACTTCTGTGGAGTGTGGTGATGATGACACACAATAACTTCAAAACTTTACTTGAATTCTTATGATAAAGACTTCATTAAAATGTAATTTTTAAAAAGCTATTTCAATAATAATTAAAAAAAAATTAAAATCAGCTAAACCAAAGATGATGTAGGAGAGGCAGGCAAATTATCCTTTCAGGCTAGACCCCAACTCCAGTCTCATTCCAGGTCCCCCACTACCCTCTTTCCCCAACAGCATCTCACGGCCAATCTCCCACCTCTCACTCACCACACACAAGTCAGTGGGGCAGTGGCTGACACCTGAGTGCACACACTAGGAGACCTGAGGAGACCCTATCAGTCTGGCTAGTCAGGCAGCAGCTGTGAGCATCAGTTCCCCATGAGTCTGTGT
The DNA here is from genome assembly GCA_013399695.1 of Formicarius rufipectus. Taxonomy (NCBI): domain Eukaryota; kingdom Metazoa; phylum Chordata; class Aves; order Passeriformes; family Formicariidae; genus Formicarius; species Formicarius rufipectus. Next base: position 1,328,708 of record VXAU01003163.1, read on the forward strand.
GAAACCAACAGTAGCAGCCCCAAGATGTTAAAGGGCTATTTACTTTCTTGTGAAGAGAGGAGACACCAGACATGGTGAGTAAAGTATGATGAAGAAAAAGAAAAGGTCAAAGGTAGCAGCCAGCCACATATGTTAAACAAAAGTCCCCTCAACTCAGTCTAATTCTTGGTATCCCCTATACTTCCTTCTTGTACATGCTTTCAGTCCTTGCTTGGGGACATGTCTCTTTTGGGGTGGGGGCTCTCCTACCCTTTCTTAGAAGCTGGGGACAAGCTCCATCTTCTCAGGATGGCCCAGGTGCAAAGGGTGCTCCTGGAAGTTATAGATGTCATCCACTTCTCAGAGCTGAGGTTCATGAGAAGAGACCTCTAGCTCGACAGATGTAAGAATGGCAGAGGGCGAGAGAGACAAGGGATCAAATTTACTGTCTCATTAACTCATGCTAACAAACACACCAATGAGAAGAGATCTGCTGTTCTGGAGAGGATGTCTCCTCGTGGGAGAGCCAATCTACTAGTAATGATGAAACCTATTTTCATATTATCACAGTAGACCCATTACGAGTTGCTCCGTGTTACATTATCCTAGGGGCACATCTTAATGACTTTTTAAGGCGAAGTTCTAGGTATGCATCTACAGCTTGCTGCACTGCCTTTCATGTAACTATTCCACACCACCTTGTCACCCAGAGAGTGATAAGCTCTTGCTTCCTTATGTGGGTCAATCAGAAAGAACAGATGAGCAATGCTGGGTTGATGGTTGGACTCGATCATCTCAAAAGCACCTTGACAATGCTGTGAAAAAGGCAAACTAATGAGTGACCCATGTAATCTCCATTTGAGATTAAATTGTTTCCTTAAGAACCAGACAGAGTCAAACAACTTAATCATGCTTGTGCTTCCCAGAGTCCTTTCCCGTCCCTCCCTCCTTCAGAGGGGACTGACTGCGACTCTTGTGAGGATCTGACCTTGCCGGGCTGAAATGAGGATACAGGGCAGGCGGGCAAGTTCTCTCCTCCTGGAGAAAGCGGTCCTGGAACATGTCAGCTATTTAAAGCCCTCGATGCTTCCAAGTTCACACAGTGCATAAAACACGAAGGCGCTCTCTGGCTTGACTCAAGAGAGGCCCAGCCCATTCCCGGCCCCCGATGAACACGGCAGCACCTTCCAAGCGGTCAGTGCACGCCCGGCCAGCTTTGCCACAGGGCCCCTCAGCGCCCTCCACGCACGGGTCAGGGTTTGAAAGCCCTCTCGCTACACCCAGCCCGCAGCCACTGTCTCTCGGACCAGTGAGCTCGGCCAGCTCCCCGCGGCCCCTGCCGTGCTATTAATACAGCGGCACATGCTCCGACGCCGCGTTCCGCGGCAGCCCCAGATAACTTTAATTTGCCCTTTAAGCGTCCCGGGCCGCGCGTCCTTCCCGCCCCTGCCGGCCCGGGGGAGGCTCAGCCAATGGCGGCGCCCCGGGCGGTGCCTCCTCCTATCGCGAGACGCCGCGGGCTATAAGAGGAGCGGCGCGGGACACGGGGCCATTTGGCCGGCTGGGTGGGGAAGTGCGGGCTCGTTGCCTCTCTCCGGGCGGGGGTGTCGGACCGGCTCTCGGCATGGGAGACCAAGCGCTCAGCTTCGTCAAGGACTTTCTGGCTGGCGGGATTGCCGCTGCCGTCTCCAAGACGGCTGTAGCCCCCATCGAGAGAGTGAAGTTGCTGCTGCAGGTGAGGGGGCGGCGGGGAGCGGGCGGGCGGCGGAGCCGCGCCACAGGTGGTGGCGGCGCGGCGGGCATTGCCCGGCGTGACTAAATATGGGAAGGAGCTCGGCCGGCTCCGCTTACGTGGGAGCTGCCCGGGACCTTCAGCACCGCCTGGAGGTGGCGAGAGCTGGGCCGGTCCCGTCCGTGCCCTTCAGCGTGCGGGGTCACTGCTGCAGTGCCCTCTCTCTACCGTCCCGTCCTTCTCCCCCGTGCAGGTCCAGCATGCCAGCAAACAGATCACGGCCGAGAAGCAGTACAAGGGCATCATAGACTGCATAGTCCGCATCCCCAAGGAGCAAGGAATCGCCTCCTTTTGGAGAGGCAACCTGGCCAATGTCATCCGGTACTTCCCCACCCAGGCCCTCAACTTCGCCTTCAAGGACAAGTACAAGCAGATCTTCCTGGGCGGAGTGGACAGGCACAAGCAGTTCTGGCGCTACTTCGCAGGGAACCTCGCGTCTGGGGGTGCCGCGGGAGCCACCTCCCTGTGCTTCGTCTATCCGCTGGATTTCGCCAGGACCCGGCTGGCGGCTGATGTGGGCAAAGGAGCTGCAGAGAGGGAGTTCTCTGGGCTGGGCGACTGCATCGTGAAGATCTTTAAGTCTGATGGCTTGAGGGGCTTGTATCAAGGATTTAGTGTGTCTGTCCAGGGCATCATCATCTACAGAGCTGCCTATTTTGGGGTATATGACACAGCCAAGGGTAAGAAGTGCATGGAGGAGTGATTGCAGGGGAAGATCCATCACTCCAGGGCACTTGGCAGTACAAGGACAAGCTGGGCATGGCTCAGCACCAGTTAAAAATGCAGTTCTAGAATAAGCACAGATGTTTCTGACATGCATTCCTGCCCCCCTCAACTTGTTGCTCTGAGCAGATACCTTGGGTTTGAATTGACCCCTGGGGTTGGTGGGTGATTGTTCGTTCCACAGCCATCTTTCCCACAACTCTTTCCCTCTGTACTGACTCTGCTCATTTGTTCTTGATGACAGGTATGTTGCCTGATCCCAAGAATGTGCATATCGTAGTGAGTTGGATGATTGCCCAGAGTGTTACTGCAGTGGCAGGGCTGGTTTCTTACCCTTTTGATACTGTGAGACGTAGGATGATGATGCAGTCTGGCCGAAAGGGAGGTAAGCATCAATGGTATTCTGGCAGCAGAAAGTATCTCTTTTTTGGGATAAGATGGGAGACACTGGGTATTTTTTTGCCTTACGGTAAACTAATTGCCTTCTTACGGGAATCCTTAAAAAAAAAAACCCCTATGGGAAAACATTGCTGGCTATTTCTGTCATGTTCACTTACAGGACTGAGAAATTACTTGATTTCTATGTAGAAATTAGTTTTAATTACCTAATTTTAAGTTCTTGGCTATAATTTGCTTATTCCTTGTTGTTTTAAGGGTAGTAAAGTTGAAACATATTTGCAGTACAACTTCAAGCCTCCTGACCCTTGTGTTTGTTTCCACAGCTGATATTATGTATAAGGGCACAATTGATTGCTGGAAGAAGATAGCTAAAGATGAAGGATCCAAAGCGTTCTTCAAAGGTGCCTGGTCGAATGTTTTGAGAGGCATGGGCGGAGCTTTTGTATTAGTACTTTATGATGAAATCAAGAAGTACGTCTAAATCTTAACATCATGTTATAGTAGTTCAATTGTTCTCAATCAACTTTTTAAAAAAGATGCTCTTGTGATGTAATGAACAACAAAATATTTCCTAGGGAAAGAAAAGTTGAGTAAAGTATCTGGCAGAGATGAGGATGCATTAATTTAGAAATTGTCCACTACATCACTGTTACATTTTGTATGAGAATTCCTCCAGAATTTGTATTTGAACCTGTGTATATGTATTATACTTCAAATTGCAGGTCATAGATTTTATCTAGAGACAAGACTTAGGTGGTCTATACCTGGTCTAAAAAGAAAATATTGTAAATTCTTAATAGCGTTTATGGTATTAAGTAATAAATATTTATGGTATTAAGTAATGTCTCTAGCTACACAAAAATGTGATGACATTTACAACATGAATTAAAATCATGTTTTCTTCTAAAGATCTATTTTTTTAATGAGATATTAAGTGAAAAGTATGTGTGAAACTATACTAAAGCACCTTTTGACTAATTATACAGTCATATGGTTGGAACATATAAAACATACTGGTTTTTCAAACATACTTTTGAAACACTGTATTTTCCGTATTTTGCAAAATTTCCTGTATTGTCACAAAGCAAAAAGTTGTCTGCTCTGATGTTCAATTGAACTAAAACTGAAATAAATTAATATATTAATGAACTTTTTCCTGTTATTTTCAGTACACTGAACACATTACAAACATGTCTTCTAAGGTGATGTGCTAATCCACACAGTTAGCGACTGTCTCTTCAAAAGTATTTTCAACAGAGCTTTAGGCAGGTGGTTTTTGATAATTCTGAAAAATACAAACCCAAGTGGATTCAGTTTGAGGGTACTGCAGCCATTTGTCTTACAGATAAGCTGCCATATAGTCTTAGCTGCTTGGTAATTTATATTGTCCTTAATTTTGAAGTCGGTTCTCACTGGGTAGTGAAGTCATTGCTGCTTGTTTTACTTGAAAAAGTATCCTATAATGGAATACTTGAGTTACTAACTACACTTTCAACATCACCATTACAGACACATTGAGTTATTAATTACTAGTGAGATTAGAACATGCTCAGTCCAGTTTTTAAACTTTAGATGCTGTATGGTTGTGAACTCCCTGAAGAATAGGCTGTTGATTAGGCAAAGGAGAGAATGTATCCATTTCAGTTTTTAGTTTGACTATATATAAATGAACACTTCATATGTAGCTGTCTAGGAAAAGAATCATAATCAGAGCCTTGAGCACTTCTGGGGTTGGGGTTCCCACAACTCTGGAGATCCTGAGCAAAGAGGTAAGACTAAGCAAATAATCAAATACACTTTTATTTCACTTTCATAATTTACTACTTCATATGTATGCCTTCCAGTTATCCCCTTTCTATACTTGAAACATTTATTGTAAGATGTAATTCTGGCTCTGTCCTTTGGCATGACAAGCTCTGTATCTGCTACAGGTTTTGACCAGTACCTCTGCTCTCCCTGAAAGCAGGTATTAGTCACTAAAGTATCTGGAAGCAACATCTATCCACCTGAAGAACTGAAGCATTTGGAGAAAAATTTTGTAAAAAAAAAAAAAAGATGGTTTTTAAATTAACCTGATTTAATTTTTCTTTGGTCCCAGGACAAAATTGTATCTCCGTTTTTTCATGGTCACTATCTTAAACACCTGTTTTTCTAGACACCTGGTCTGTTTTCTTTCCCATAGTAAAAAACAGTCGCAATCTATCAAACTCTTAAGTTTGTGGAAAAAAATATTTCTAATAAGTTTTCCAAGTGCATTAGTCTTCTGTAAAAGCTTTAGCTGCCAGTTTCCCTTCTGTTTCTCCTTCCTCTACACATTCCTAATGGTTCCTTTTAAGAAGACTGCTAAGACACTCCAACTCTATTTTACATTTAGCTCACTCATTAGGTTGCAAAAGGCGTTTGGATGTATTCGAGAAGATCTAAGTTGACTATAAAGATGTTAGAGACGGTGACAGACTGCATAGGCAGAAGGACCAAACTACAGAGGGAAGTGCATTTATGAATGAATAGGGCCATTAAGAAGCAGCAAACTTCCAAGTAAGTGTACATCAAACAAGCTACATTCTGGAAAAGAAAAAGGAAAAAAAACCAAAAACATAAAGGGAGGAATAAAGACTATTAAAAAGGAAAGTAAAAGAGTATCAATGCAGGAAAATTCCACCAGGGTAAGAGACAGTACATGAAAGAAAACATGCAGAAAGCACTTACCGGTGAATGGTCCCTAATTTCTGCTTGAATGCATGTGCTGTGGCAGATTGCAGATGGCAGTCTCCATAAAGATACTTGTCATTAGAGTTCAAAACTGTCTGTGAATGAACCGTACACCTGAAAGCAGCTCTGCCCTGAGCAAGTGTTACACTGAGTGCCACAGACTGCAAGTGTAACCTAAAATGCAGCTATCAGCTCTCAAGGTGCAGAAATTAAAAGACTTTGCAGATGGTCTCTAATTTCTACTTGAACTCCAGTTGGCACAATCAATTGATACTATTCATTTTGCATCTTTGCAGTACCTGGTCATAGGCAAACTGCAGGCTAAAGCCTATAACAAAACCATTATTCCCTTATATCTAATACTTGAACACTGGGAAACCTGTGGTTTTTTCTATTTTTTCCTATGTACCAAGCTATTTAACCTCTTTTGCACCTTAATGCCATTAACAAAATTCTGAAAGAATGACAATTCATGTTAAATATTTTATTTCTTATGATTTACAAATGACATAAAAAACTGACAGTCTTTCATACTAAAGTTAAAGAAGATGAAGCAATTAACAGTAACCCAAAAAAATTATCATATGAACATTGAGAAATATTTAAACTGTGACTCTGATATTCAGATTCAAGGACAAAACTCTTTAAATAGTAATGTTAATTAGCACAATAATAAAAATACATACAGCAGTACTATACAAAAAATTCCTTACATTTCCTATCCATGGAGAATAATTGCAATACAAACCTGTTTGCCACAATGCTGCTTAAAGTTAAAAGTTCAAATATTGCCAAACAGCTAAATTTGATCTGCAGGTCACCAAGTGCAGCAGCTCTGCCAAACTATCACACAGGACCAAGTAAAAAGTATGTTACAATGCAGAATACCTGAAAACCTAAGCCCTCATGCAAGCACTAGCAAGGAATAATAAACTTTTCTTGTCATAGGGCTAAGACCTAGCATTACCAAACACAGCTTTTTTAAATTTATTTTAATACAGAGATTTCTTCTATCTCTCTTGTGAAAAAGGTGGGAAAGCAAGCAAGATTTCAGAAATATCCACAGACAGTGGCATCACAATTTATGCTCTTTATAAGGCCACATTCCTACAAAACAAGCTCACTGAAAGTTTGCCTTTAAATACAGAAATAAACTACACCACCTATTATGTGATTACTGATTCCATTAAATCTTACTCCACTTGTAAATGGATGTTGCTACTGGAGCTTATCTGACATTACTACAAATATTTGGTATGAACAAGACATTTAAAAACATGTTAAGAAGCATGACAAGACTGTTTTCTGCTGTATTTTTTTTAAAAAAATCAAATATTCAAGATGTTTCCTGCAGCTCAACTTCACATCTCCCCACTGAGAAGAGCAAGCATCTGCACAAGCAGGGCCATGAAATATTTCCCTTGCTTAATATTCTCAAGGTTGAGAAGTAACTAGAACTTACTCATGTTTACACTGAATCTGAAACTGCTGTTCACTTCAGTCTTTACTCTTGTTCAGATAATATCAGATGCTTCTTTCCTACACAAACGTACCAACACATCTTCCAAAACCTAGTACAGCTTCCCAAATCCTCTTAATTCTGTAAGACATACAGCCTTGCATAAAAAACATAGTCCAGATGTTGAATGTTTAAGAGTGGCAAAACATCATCTACAGCCTCAATGTTCTAGCTCACCATGCAGGAATAAACAATCTGCTTCTCAACCCTTCATGATGCTGCTAAAGATTCTTTCAGTCACAAGCACATGACCCACAAATTTCAGAAGGCTTACATAAATCCAGGATGAAAAGTAAGGATGATCCAGGAATGAAGCCTATGCTTACAAGTTTAATGCAGTATTTTAAAGTGTTTATAATATTTTAAAGATTTTTATTTACATTTTGCACCTATAGTGCAGCAATTCTGTCCTTCCATGTTATGGATACAAATTCCACTTCTGAGAATAAAATAATAGTTAGATTTCTATTTAACTTGTCCATTTAAATACCTTCTTCTCTTTTCTAAGTTCTTCTGTCATGGAAAACACTGAGTGAAGGGAAAGTGCTCACTTAAAACCATTTTAAAAGCAATTATATTAAACACAATGCATTGTACTCACTGAACAATGCAGAAAATATTTTTGCACATAGAGTTTACAAAAGCACTAAAAATAGAAGTCTGAGGATCATATCAGAACGCAAGGTAAAGAACACACTTATAACCAAGCAGCATGGACATTAGTGGGTTTAGGTCTCTGTAATGCCCCACTGACTGAATCAGACACAGGCTTTTCATTCCTCTGGCTCAGTGTACTTTGTACAGTGGATGATCTTGAAGTTCCTCCTGTGAATACACACACACACACAGAATGCTTGTGTTTAGTACTTAATGCTAGGGGTACTGCAATACTAGTTACCAGAGTTTACAGACACACACCTCCACCCCAAGAAATCATAGTAAATTGAATACAAACCCAAAATATTATGAGTTGTTTGTAAATGATCGGGACAAAAAATTCAAGCCTGTGGTTCTTTAACCCAACATGCGCAGCTCTATAGGGACACATTATCTACTTTCAAATCTTAAACACACAATTTTTGAGAAAAACCAGGCTACTATCAGTAGATCTACATTTTCTGAATGAGAATTTGAACCTTCGTTGAGGTTTTTGTGGGTTTTCTGTTTGGATCTTCTCCTTTCAAAAAAGACTACTGGCAAAATGAGGAACACTTTACAACAGGAGGGATGGGATTTTTTTCTTCTTGAAAAAGATGTTTCAAATGATCACTTATTAGAAATTTAGGCTGGCAACAAAGCAATGCATCTAGTCATCATACTTTTGGTATGATTAAAAGGCAATTAGAGATTTCTGTGTGATCAAAAGACAACAGAGAAAAGAATGTATTTGCTACTCTTAACAGTAAGTGCTTCACAATTCTGCATTATAAAAAGACAAATAGATTGCATAGAAATGCAATAATCTGCAACTTCAAAGTACTCACTGGAAGGACTAAGCTGGGTGAAGGGAGATTTACCCCTTCTTGGAGAAGGTGAAGAACTCAGGTAACTCATCTGGCGTTGATAGTCCCTCAGTTGTTCAGAACGCCTCATACCAGCTGTTGGTTTCACCGCTTCCAGTCTTTTCAGGAAAGCCTTAATATTGAAGGAAAATATCAAGAAAGAATAAACAAGATGTGACAGAAGAAACACAAATTGATTTTTATTTGAACGGCAAAAAAACCCCAGATTTTTTGCAGTGCACAAAATTAACTCCTCCACTAGTGACCAGAATAGGCTACACCACTCCCATTTAATTCTTTTGTCTGTGTTATGATGCAAACTGTAACTATCCCTGGCATATAATCAGTTCTACATTGAGTACATCTTTAGTACCTGATAGTTCCCTGTACTTTACGGTGACTTGAAACAATACATCTGTTTGGTGTTAGTAAAGGTAGTGAGGAAATGGGCTGCATCTTTATAATCCTATCTTTGGTTAGTCCTCTCTTCTAAATTTCCAGAAGGATGACATATTAGGGTTCGGTTTTTTTAAATCTCTGCAAGCATACTTAGACTGTTTTATATTGCCCTATATGATCCCCAGAGAGAAATTCTGTGAAACTAATTTCAAAAGGAAAGCACAAACATCTGTCTATAGGCTACTCTTTGTTTTATCCATACTGTGATTTTAAGAGACAATAGTTGAAATTATTGAAAGACATAATTTCCTCTTGTGGAAATTAGCCTGGGCAATCATGCAGCAGCAATAAATTGGAATAGCTACTTAAATAGTATTTGTGAGATATAGTTTCATATTCTGCATATTTACTTATACTTGAAACAGGATTTACTGGTTTAAGAAATTTTGATAATCTAAAAAAAAGAACCTGATAGGAGGACAAATTGGGAAGTACCCAGCTACATGCAATTTCCAATTAATAACTTCACACTTTTAATATATTTCATCTCTAGTGATTGCCTCATATAGGTCTGTAACATTTCCTCTACTAACTAATTTCAATTAATTTGATGGCTGACAAACATTTGACAATGACATAGCAATTGCTGGTCAGGGTTCTGACATGCATCCTATGAATGAGAGACAATGAAAACTGTGCTTACAAAAGTCTCCAAAGTACTAAAAATACCTCTGTTAATAAGATGTATTGTCTAGATATATATTTATATGGTAGAAGGCAAGAAGCTGGCTGTATCCGCATTAAATTGGACTTCCAGTCACATACTGATTTATTTTTTTAAATAAGAATAAACAAATTTACGAGAAGTGACTCAGGAAATAGTATAGTATTCACTGGATGTCAGTTGTCATCGTCTAACTGTAACAGGAATCTATAAACTCTTGGTAGTTTATGCATGGGCACTAGAAACCTGCACAGAGAGCACAAGAGATAAAGGACAAGTGATTTTGGCTCAGACATAACATGTCACAAGTGCTTGCATCAAGTGCCAGCCCGTTCATAGTCAAGTGGAAATACCTAAGTAAGCAAAAGTCAAAGGAAGGACTTCAGATAGAAATAGCTCTTCACTAAAGACAGTTACAGAACATGAAATGGTAGACTTGTCTTTAAGTATTGCATCCAACGTTTTACTAACAACTTCATCTGCATCTGCTAATATGTTTATATTCATTTAGAGTTGCAGAGATCATTCATTTACCTTCAGTATTAAAAAATGGAAGCTCTCATTACATTCAGTTCCATCACAAAAGGATCAGATAAACTGTAAAAATGGCTTTCCAGTGAGTCAAGCACATTTCAAGTCTGTACTTGTCTGTAACAGTGTCACAGAATTTGTGTACCTTAACACTGCAGTAATTTCAAGCTTGATTCTGAACATACAAAATTTATATATATTATACATATGCCTGCTTTATTCTAGTTTAAAGACAATTACTGCTTTTGCTTTTATGCCTGTATTTTGCAAATATCAAGTCTTCATTACTAAAACAAAAAAAAAGGAGACCTCTCTGTACTAAAACACTACTTTTCAAACAGGTTATCACTGGACTTGATTTAGCCCTGAGCTATAGAAAGAGCAGATAGAGATTTGGTGGTGCAGAAGTGTCTGAAGGAAAGCTCTTCTAGAGACTGGGAGAATAGCTCCTGTGGTTGCCTTGCCCTCTACCGCAGATTGTACCAGGGGCATGTTAACTTATGTGCTGTGTGTGGCAGTGAATTTTGCCATTTGGAGAACAGCCTGCTGCGCACAGCAATGAACTCATCACCACACTGAAATGGCAGTCCTGACCTACTAAATCTGTAACCCAGAACTAATCCGATTCTTATGTTTTTTTTACCAACCCTACAATCTTGTGGTTCTTAACTGATGAACTACTTTGTGCAATAGTAAAAGAACCCTGAACAAATGTTCTTTTCCAGGTATACATATAAATGTACTAATTCTTTCATTATATTATCCATTTAAGAAACAGACTGAAGACATCTGCCACTTTCCTTGTTCTTCTGAAGTACTAACTCTCTGGAGCCTTAATCATGCATCACTAAAGTAAGCAGAAATTTGATCACTGATCTCAATGATCAAAGAATCAGACTGTAGAACATTATCCAGGTGTTTAGAATAAAATATGCTCCCAAACTAATTTTTAAGGAACAATAAAAAAAATTAATAACAGACACTAATGGCAGGAGTGTTATTAGTTGCTCCAAATCACATTGTAGCTCCTCAGAGCTCATGATTCAAGTTCAATACAATATACAGCATCCTACCATTGATGAACTCCCAGGTTGGCAAGCCTTCCCAGGCTTATATTTCCCCCATCTTCTTTTACTTTAATACTGAGTTTACAGTCAAAGTAGGATAATACAACAAGAAAAAAAAAAATCACAGTGGGTGTTCCTGCATGATTACCTTATAGGAATGGAATAATCCTTTATAAAGTTAGGCATCTGGACAAAGATAAACATCTATAAAGACACTAAAATATGTATTGTCAATGATGGAAGGAAATGTCAGATTGCTAAAAAGCAGAGAACAGAGAAACCCAACAGAATATAAAAATTGCTGCTATACAGTAGGCTGAAATAAAATCTGTTAATTCAATTTTGGACACGTCATGAGAGCACTGAAGGTAAATCTAGTGCTCTCTGTCATAAAAAAATTTGGACAGTGTTCACAGGCACATAGTGTAACTCTTGGGGATGTCCTGTGCAGGAATTGGACTCAATCATCTTTGTGGGTCCTTTTCAAATTAGCATATTCTGTGAAACGTAAAATAATCAGTTCAGACTTCTCTGAAGCTGTGTTTAAAAAGGAAGGAAAAAAAATCACTGAAAATGCAGCACTCATAAACTGAGTTCAGAGAGAAGGTAAAAAATGTTACTTTTTCTTGGTTTACTTTGCTTTTCAAAAGCATGAAGGCTTCAGTTTCACCTCCTCTGAATCCTACCCAGCTGACTAGTGTGCCTTGACAGCTGTTCAAATTTATTTATATTATGCCTCCTCTAATGTCACTGATGTTAGTGACCACACTGTCCCTTTGCAGAGTCCTGAGGGGGGAGGGGGGAACAGATAACTGCACTCAAGGACAGTTTTCTGTTACTATCAATACAAGTACTTGCAATTTTCTTTAATTGCCAGTTGCATTAACTAGCTCTAACCTGACAAACTCTAAATGTCAAAAACTCTTAAAGTTCTTCAAACCACAGGAAAGTCTTTTAAGCTGAACAGCTATCGAGCTTACGTGTGGCTGGCATCACCACAAGGAAAGTAGGCGTAGAGTACAGAAAAAAAATCCCACAAAATCAAGCAAAATATTCAAAACTCTCCTTGAACATGCCAATTAGTCTTTATTATAATTACCATAGGAGTGTTCAGGAATATCAAGTCTGGGTCAGGAATCTAAAGACCACAAAAATCTGACAAAATCTGACCACAAAGAGCCTATAGCCTAAATACTATCATCACAGAGCAATACTATATTTGTACTGTAGTGCCAATCCCACATACTCACAGCTTCCTCTGATCAGAGGGTTTTGGAAACTTTCATTTTTGCAGTGCATTTTGTAATCTCAGGAAATAGAAACATTTTGTCTTTAGTCCTGGCATACAACACCTTTGAACTTAGTAAGTGAAAACATCATGTAAAACCCTGTGTTCTTGTGTTTCTGAGGAGCCACCAACCAAACATGAGTATTCCTGAGTTCCTAAGACCACAAAGAAGACTATATTCTTTCACAACTGCATTCTCTACAGCTTTCTTCTCCAGACTCAGACCAGTAAGGCTGAACAACCTTGGTATTCCTTCTACAAAGAAAAGTGTGCAGCATCCAAGGCCAGCTGATACTCTCTGACTCTGCAGGTGGTCCTTAGGGACAGGAGAAAGGGAAGGCAGAGAAAACGCAGTGCAGAATAAATACTTTTAGGGAGGGAAGCACAAAGTGCCCAGGTGTAACCCGGATGGACCAGTGCCCTCCCTCTCCCATTTCTTTCCAGGACTAGAAGTTACCTTCCTGTTTGCAGCACAACAGAGATGGCAGGACAGGCACTGTGCAACACAGGATCAAAGATATCTTCTTTGTATGTGATACAAAAAAACCCTACTGTTAATATTAGAAAACATATGTATCCTATAACTTGTGGGAAAGAATGTGTAAAACTGTGAGAGAGGATATGGAGAAGGAGATAGAAGTCACGTAGGCCGAAGTTAGGGAAATATAAATCACTAATACAATTAACTATAGAATTTCTGTAGCCAATCAGAATGTAGTAGAAAGAAGAAAACAGGAAATTTTGCCAGGACTGATTTAGTCAGCGTTTTTACAGCAAAAACTAAGAGAACAGAGCATGCGCAGAGAGCAGAGGTCAAGAGTTTAAACTGAAGAAGACTACACGGTGCGACCACCTAAGAGATGAAGAAAAGGAAAAGACCACCACAGTATAAGACTGCACATGTCCCAGCAAGGGACTGACCTCACTGGAAAGGTGTAAAATGACGTTGAGAAGAGGGACCACCTTCATAAGATTTCCTGTCTTTCAAAATGTATAAATGTTTAAGTTTTGCTGAGAGAGATAAGTGAGTTTGGAGGAGCGATCCCCCTCACTTCCAGCGCTGAATAAACAAATACCTGCTACTCAAAGATAAAAATCTCTGAGTGGTTTTTATTAGCCAGGCTTTTTGGCATCATATGTGATGGCAGCCAGGTAGGAGGATGGCCAGAAGCACTATCCCTCTCCTTGCCCCCACAGCACATCTGCACCATTAAGTGGAGATGAATACACATTTATTTACATTCACAGCTGTGTAATAAATATATTTCTAAAGGAGGTTCAGGACTTCCAGCAGGACAAAGCCAGCTCAGACCGAAAGAGAAGGGAAACAGCCCTCTTGAAGGATCTTTGTGTTGCTAGAGGCCACTGACTACAGTAAGTGATGGGGAGAAGCATTAATGAATCTGCAGCACAGAGGTATTGGGGAACCACAAAGGTAAAAAGAGAAAGACTGCCCTTGCAGAGAAACACAGTAAGGGATTTGTTTTATTTGTGTGGAAGAGTAACTATACTGGAATTGAGATCAGAGTTGGATCTGTTCGGGCTTAGGGTTCATTTTGTGGGAATATGAGGTGGGGGAATGAAGAATGTGGAGTATCATGTGCAGTGAGTCATAACAACATGGGGCAGGAAGAATGTGGAGGGATGCACAGAAAGACCAAATATTCACAAAAAAAGATCACCCTTATCTCCCTTAAGCTAAGGTTTGAGAACTGCTATACCAGAGCTGCTGAGATCTTTCAGTGAAATTCCTGTGTGAACTGAAAAGGTCACTTGTTCCCTAGGAACCTGCCTGAACACAGCAGCTTAGCTCACTAAGATCATATAATACCTAAACCCTTGCCACAGTTAATAAAAATTATTAAAAAAACCCAACACAAAACAATACAGAGATATGAATTACTTCTAAGTTCCAATGAAGTGACTGAAGAATGGTGTGATGGCTGCAAATCTGTATTTCAAGGTCCCTGAGCACCTACCTGTATATGCCAGTATAAATTTTTGCATTATGCAATAAACCATTAAATATTCCAATGGCATTTAGTGTCCAGTCCATGAAGCTGAGTATCTTTTTTATATGATTAGTATGTCCATACACACAGACACACTATATTCAGACATGGGAAACGTCCTCCGCCTCACATCAGTCACACTTAAGTCCCTTTCCACTGATGAAGAGATGGGGTTGAGAAGATCTTTAAACACAGGAGTAGCTTGTTTTCTGAGTCAGCAGCATCCTCTATTGGCAAGCATAGCACTCTGGTCTTGCTAGCTCAGATGAGCAACAAAAGTAGGTTCCAGTTATGAAAGCACACAGTCAAAAGCAGTAAACACAAAATTCTGGCTTTAAGTTTAGCAGCAATCTATTTTGCTAATTGTCCTTCTTACATAAATTGCTAATCAGTACGTGATAACTACTGTTCTTCACTGCAATGCATCTTTTTATTCTATCGTAGCTCTTGCTAACAGAGCCTGTGGGAACAAATATATATTCCTTGTACCTCCTTGCACCCTTTCACAAAGCTAGAGAGCACAAAAACATTCAGATTCTTCTCTAATTTCCTAAAATTGCACTTAGTCTCTCTTACTCTCTCAGTGTCTCTGATGCCAAATGCCTGCACCAGAAATCAAGCTCTCTGATAACCGTAAGTATAGGCATTATTCCAAGAATGTTGTAATGGAACAAATGAAAGTTTTCCCTAGACAAGTTGTTAACCTCAGCGTAAGAACTTATGAAAGCTGTAAACCAACATGGGAACAAAATAAATCTCTGCATCACAACTCTTTAACCCCCTGAAGGGACTACTGTTGTAGATTTCTGTTCTGGAATTGTTGAGAAAACTCTGCATCCTTCTTCAACAGACATTTCACTAAGGTGTATCAAGCAGCATATCCAGTATGCAGTACCCTCAGGCCTCATATAAAAGAATTCCTGAGAAGTAATAATAGATTGATAAGTAAGTTTCATGGAATTCCACCTCTTCAAATACACAAAGGTGAAAAAGTGTTTGTCTATAAAAAGCTAAAAAAAGTCACTAATGGGCAGGGTAAGGGATGTTCTTTTATTTACAGTCTCAGAGAAAAGCAGGACATACCTGTAATCCCAAAAAGCAGCGCTAGAAAAATCAGTATGTTACAACTGTGATGCTCTAGATGCACATACACTTCAAGCAGAATAAAAAAGTAAAAAAAAAATTGCTGAGAAATGACAGCAGTGTTAAACAAAACATAAGACCTGCATTGACAAATCACTGTCCCAAAACCAAGAGTAGAATACAACATCCTGAGTTTGGGGAAAAGAATAAACAAAATGTTTTTATAGGACACTGAGCTAATTTAGACTAACATAAATTCTAGGACTTATTTTCATATCAAACATATGTGCCCACATTGCTGATGACAACAACTGAAGTACAAATGAACAAGTAAATGAAAAACATTATTTCTTGGACTACACACAACCACCATAAACCAAATGACTATATTTAGACTATGTTTAGATTTGCTGCATTGTTGATCCAAAAGGTGAAAAGGCAGGACAGTCTTGAACAAATACTACAATATATCATAAAAGTTTGTGGCTTTGTGTAAAAAAAGAGCATTGTAAAATATCCTATCCACCCATTTACTGGAATCATCTACTGTTATGCAGCACAGCATATTACTGTTACATCGTGTGATGCAGCACTTCCCCCCCATAGCCTAAGAATACACTCCTATTATCAAGGGTCACATATTAGAGTAAGTCCTATTTTCAACATTTTAAATAAACACCTCCACCACCCCCAACACATAGTGAAAGCCATCATACCAACTGAATAAATGAAAGCCTAAAAACATCTCTTCTCCAGCCACTAAGAAGTGCCCCACACCTATAACAAATTCTTGTGGTAAATTCTTTCAGACTGTGAAGTATAATGTCAACTGCAGTCTAGTGGAGCTAGGGAGAAAGTTTCCCACTTTGAAAAGTTTTAACAATCCACATGTCTGAAAGCTGGAAGAATTAAAGCGTAATACATTTTTCTGAATAGGGCAATTAGACTTTCTCCATGTTCAATCTGTATTTCTATGTGTTTATAAAAGGAAATTGCAATCTACACTTACACAAAGGAGGGGAAAAGTAAAAAAAATATTTCCAGTATACATTTTACAATTATTTTAATTGTATCTCTTTTTCAAACACACTGATAAATAAATAGAGATACAAAAATGTCATTATACATATGTAGTACAATTCAATCACTACAAGTATCTTATTCAAAGATGTTACTTTTGTTATTTGAGTACTCTGCCAACATCCTTACAAATGAGTCTGAATTTTTATTTTCCACTAAAGTAAGCTATTGGGATTGCAATCACAAACCCTGTGATAAGCAGAGTGTTTCAAATACCCAGAGAAAGATAACCTATAAAATGAGTCAAAACCCAAAACTGACATTGACTGTGTATCCTCTGTATTTAAAATATAATGAGTTTGATGCTATCATATTGATTGTTTTATCTTCTGCAAGCTTGTTCTTGAGAGACTAGTGATCATGATGCATGAAGCAGGATGAAGAGTCAGACTGCTATCCAGTGTTTTGAGTGTGCTAATGATAACTGTTATTCAAATTAAATGATACCAAAGTAGCGAAAACTCATAGAAACTAAAATTTATTTTCATCTGAAGAAAGTATCATAACTACCCACCTCTCCCCTAAAAATCCAAGTGTACCCATATGAACAATTATGCAAACAGAATAGCAACAAAAATTCCATGAAGATTTACTGCAGTAAAGGTCCAAGTACTGCCTCATCAATTTTCTAAATGTTTAGCAATAGCTCATCTGACAAGAGATAACCTTTCCCAATTAACTGATACACATCCATACTCAAAACTTACCAGGTTTTCTCTTTCAATTCTTTGTTGCTCTTTTTGCCTGTTGAGGGCACTGTGGTACAATCTAGGAGGAGGTGCAGATGTCTTCTTCAACGTGGTACTTCTTCTTGGCCTTGCAGACTGCCTGGACAGTTCTTTCAGCAACCTTTGATTTTCCCGATCAATCTGTCTTACTTCTTCATTTGTGAAAGAATAATTTTTCCTTATTCCTTTAGATGGCTGATTGATGGTTAGTGTTTGTTCTTTTTTCTCCAGCTGTAAAAAAGCTTTAAAATAGCAAACAGTGAAATAAATATGCAGATTAGAAAACACAGCTTCAGGAAGCTGGTATTAGAAATAAATTACAGAATCAAGAATTAAACCATAAATTAGTATTAAGATGTTGGCACATAGAAAAATATTTCAACTGTGCTCCAATGTTCATCTAACGTATCGGTCTCAGACGAGAGGCAGAATAAAAGTTGTGCTTCAGAGAGAAAACTGACACTGGGAAAGCATAACTCAGAAACACAATGTGCACTCCCTGAAGTGATTTTCTTGATTCTTTGCTCCTGAAGCAATCTTACATCATGCTGGTGCAGCAAATAAAAAGGAAATTACAAAAAATAAATTTAATGGCTGGAAATGAGTGAGCACATATAACAGAAGAAAAACTACCAAGGCCTGGCAATTTTAAACAGCAAACCAACAACAATCAAACCATGACGTAAGGTTTCAAGACAAAGAATGCACACTTAAAAATACATAGCAAGTCAGACTTGCAAAACTGCAAGATAAGATAACTCTTAGCCAGAGCCAGCTATGTTTATCATAGTTCCACTAGAGCTTTGCTGTTGATCTATTTCCAAGTCTTTGCTTTCTAAAGCTCTGCAGCACATCCTCTGGCAACTGCTTTAAGCACTGTGCTGTCATGTATTGCCCCATCAAACCACTGCATTATTTATGGTACAGGAATGGCAGTACATTAGATTAAACAGATTTTTGGAGCTGAGACACAAGCCTTACTCAAGCCATTCCCTACACTCGTCCAGTGACACATTGTCTCCAGAAGACCCACCCTCACTCTTACCCCTAAAAAGCCCCAGACAAGCAAAAGAAGTAAACAAAGTAGAAAGAAAAAAAATAACCAGGCATGCAGTAATAATTCCTCAGCAAACACTTCCACATTAGCAATCTGTTGGCAAAGGATGTCTCAGTCAGCCTATAACAGCTTAAAACCCTCAAAGAATCATGAGCATTCTCTTACTTCAAATCCAAATGAAAACTTTCTTGCAGTACCTCAATGGAGCTTATTTCAGAAATGATGCAAGTAAATACTGCTACTGTCTTTGAGAAATTTAGAAACAGTACCCAAAAAGCAAAAGCCAAACACTTCATGAATGTCAACATCCCTCTGGAAATTAGTAAGCTTGCTCCATCAGTATGCCAGTGAATATAGCCAAGTACTGCCCCTAGGCAGCTCTAATTGTGAGGTTACCCATATTAGTAAATATTGCTTTCATTTGTCAAGAGAAGATCCAAATCACCTCAAAACCAAGACAGCATACAAACTAACACAGACCAAGTGTGTCAACCAACAGATTAATAAAATATAAATGTCCTGAAAAACATCTTGACAGTTTACTAAGTTAATCCCAAGGGATGTCCAGCCATCAACATCATTGGAGGAAACAGACCTGGAATGAGACCCATCTGGATAAGTCTACAAGGGACAAAAAGAAATGCAAAGAAAATCGCGAGAACCATACAATTCCCATGACAACACCAGTTGCAGCATACCTCTCAGTAGAAAATTATTAAATATGTCTTTATGGGAACATGCAAAACCAGCACTGCAGAACTCGAGTGGAAGAAAGTAATCCGAACGACCACCTCAAGAAGATTATATGTTACATAATGGATGACTGTATTATTATGGATCTATGAAAGGTAATTTTACCTTTTGTCATATATCCATGGCATCTCACAGGTTAAAGACCGCACATCATATGGGAGAGTGGAAATCAGGTTGTGGCAAAGAACAGCTGCTGAACTCAAGTCCTTACTTAGCTTTGTGGCACTGATGCTATTGGTGATGAAGTTGCTTATAAAAGACATTTAAACTTCTGAATAGCTATCAGTGCAAATTTACAGCAACTCCTCTTTCTATGAAAGGTATGAACTAGTGAAATTCAACTTAAAGCAGTGGTATTCTGGATGAAGACCTTTTCAATTAGAAATACATGTTTCATGTCTTCAGTGGTACATGACTTCTAATTCTCTATAAGACACAAGCTGGCTATAGTTTGGCAAAGACCCTATATGCCTGTGATGCAGCTATGAAGCAATGAAGAGATTAATGCTTCAAGGTAATTATTTTCTGACTTGCTCACTTTTCTGGTAAACCCCTGATAGGTGTGATGAAAAAACAAATCCAGAGCAGGAACATGGAACAAACACCTTTCCCTTTCCCCCACTGCTGGTCAGTAAATGCTTCAAAAAACAATGATTCAAGGTACCCTGCAGCAATTGCTACACACAGGGCTCAATAAAAACTGAGTTACTTTGCCACTCAGATCTCCAGGGGGTAGTGGTGCGCAACGTCCGTAGCATTGAACACCACGCTATTTTACCAGAAAGAACCTCTAGGTAATTAGTAGGATTAGTATCTATGTACACATCCATGCATTGCTATACTGGATACCACTTCTTATATATATGTAAATTAAGCATGACCAAATCTTACCAACTTTACTCTCATCTTCTAGTCATATTGATCCTTGCCCCCTCGCCCCTCCCGGCAACAGACAGACTTTACTTTTTTCATTCATCTCTTCCTTAGCCTTTCATAAGTCTTCAATGTATTTCACTTCATCAGTACCTCATCAACACCTTTTATCACCTCACCACGAAGACTGCCTTTCACACTTGTGCTAGTCAGAAAAAGACTCCAGCCCACTTTTTTCAGTATGTTGTGCATTCTTAGCCTCATTATTATTTATTTTTAGTGCAGAAGCTGACTTTACTACTGCCAGCAGCTTTCTGACAACTCTTAAGACCTTGCTAACACTCAATTTATCACAACTCAAAGACAATATATTAATATAGTGAAAGAATTAACTGCAAAGTTATTCAAAGTTATTCTGCAAAGCTATTCAGTGAAGACTGAGCAAGACTGACAAAATCAAGTAATCCATTGATACACTGTTGAATTACAGAAGACTCATTCATTTTGCACTAGAAATTCAGACACAATACAACACATGCAGCAGCAAGTTTTTTTCAGGCGAATGGAATGAAAAGATCGATCTCAAACTCTCCAGTGCCTCACTAGTTTCTTCAGTTCCTCAAATGATCATTTTATCAGCCTTCTGTATGATGCAAAAACTACATTTGAAAATTCACAACTAGCTATTTGCACCAACAGTGCTGCAAAACACCAAGGCACTGGATCAGGTAACTCAGTAAAAGTAGTTGGTTTGATGGTCTTTAGGTTGGTAATAATAAACTAGAGTTGTGTTTTACTTAGTTAAGATTTATGTTAAGGAAGAATTTAAGCTGCAAACACTACTTCAAAGCAAACCATAATTTACTGAATCCTACCTATAGATGATCTTCTCTAAACCATGCAAGAGCAACATTGATTTTCTTAGGAACTGTGTCACAGGAGACTTTAAAGTTTAGCAGAAAAAACGACTACCAGTAGAAAAAAATCCATGCTATGTCATTTTACTGGAAAAGTATCAGTAATGCTACAGCATAAATGCTTGTTCCTAACAAAAGAAGCAGAAGGCAGGGGACATCCCTGAAATCACTCCTCTTTAAATGATGCTCAGATATATCACAGAAGAAATCTAGAGCAGTGAGCAAAAACTCCTGCGGGTCTTTCTGGAGCAGAGGTGACACCCTTTCCATGGTTCAGAAAGAGACTTCTGACCGCCAAACCTCAAATCAGCAGTAATAGTTGTCACTGCTACTGAAGTTAACTGGCTGAAAAATCTGCCCAACCTGCTTCTGCAAAGCACCACTTACACAGCATCATACTCCTATTTTCCACACGCTATGACAGAAACTAGGTAATATGCAGTAAATGCACTTCACCATTCACTGGCAACAATACTGATTTCATGGCAAAGCCAGTAGGTGTCTAAGAGAGGCCAGCATATGCCTGCAAAACCAGAGACAATTCACCATCAATAACCAAAACTCATACTATTCTTTAATCACAATTCCTAAGGGTTTGTTGAAGGCCTCTGGGGAGAGAAAGAAACCATAAAGCACAGAGGAGATTATCACTTTGAAGTCGCATGCAAAAGATGTCATAAAAGCAATCAAAAGGGCCCCTCAGGGCTGCTTCTTTGCCTGCTGCATGGTTTTTAACAGTGTATTTAGGGTTTCTGACTTCAAAAGGAAGCTTTCATTAATATTTTAGCCGTGGTTTGGTCATCTGGGTTTACCTTGGTGCATATCAGTTCTTACAGGGAGAATGTCCTTTTCAGGTACAAATTTTCCCTATTTAAATATGCTTAAATAGGGCTGCTAGTTACCTCTTGAAGTCATAAGAAAGACAACAGACACTCTGCAAGTGCTGAACTTTTTTTGCCCATAATTACACATATTCTCATGGATGTTGGGAAAGTCTGGATCTCACCATAATCTTACATATTTACCATCTGTTTTCAAACTCAAAATACAAGAATAAGCTAATAATTGCTCTTCTACCTCAATATGAGTTTCTAGATCTGTGAAAACAAAGCATATACACAAATACATGCATAGAGTTAGTTCAAATTCTGAAAATACAAACTAAATGAAACTCAGTAGAAAAGCTATTTATGTTTAGTTCAACCCTACAGTCTGGGTATCTATATATTTCAGTGTCTACCTTAAATTTAGATACTGCTTAACAGTTACTGTACAAATATATGAGCTCAGCAAGAATGAGAACACAGATAACATATCTCTAAGAATACTAAGTTTCAGTTATCAAAAACTTTTTCTGTTTCCTGAGTGACAAATTACAGGAGAAAAAAAAAAAAAAAGAAAAAAAAAGTGAAAGCAATTGCTACAGGTTCAGTTGAAGCTGCTATTTAACTTTCTATGATAGATTTTATTCATGAATATGGAGCTTTTACTTTCATAATAATGATTTTTACATCACAGTGCTTTTCACATGGGGAGCTCTGACTATTTTAAAAATCTAAGGCACAGAAGAGGCAAAAAGATTTATCAGCACAGAGGTCAGTGAGAGCTTCAAGGACAAAACTGGTCTTTAGGCTGTGGCCAATTGCCCTACTTACCCCATCGCACCACCTCCTCAAGTTAATAATAGCTAATACCATGGATTTACAGACTAATTCTCACAGACACTTCAGTAAAATAAGCAGGCATCAACCCCATTTTACAGACAAGAAAACATGAAGTGCTAAATTCTTCAGCACTGTATATACCTTGGGCAATCCCACCGTATTGATATGAAACGAATCCAAATAGAGATACACAGCAACTTTAGCAGACAATTCTATTCTGAACTAGAGAAATTGAGAGACTTGCCTAAGGAAAGAAGCATAGCATCAATTACATTATCTGTGAGATTTTACTTTCTCAGAATGGCAAAACTGAACATTTGGGTTCTATACGGACAAGTATAGCTTTAGGAGTTGTAAAGGCATGATAATTTTTTTAAACATATTTTCTTTAAATCCTTAAAAATGAATAGTTTTCAATATGAACAAAAGTATGTATCAAGGGCATATAACGGCAACATTTTCTAAATGCTTCAAACTAATTCTGCTTTAAGATACATAAACTACCTTGCTGCCTAATAACCAGATTCTTGCTCTAGTCCAAAACTTGCTCTTTGAACACCATGCACTTTGTACAGAATTCTTTCCTTTCTTCATTCTTGCAATTATATATATATATACATATTTTAATACATGAGATTCTAGTCTGCCCAAACGTTCACACTGGTAAGGTGAACAATCGTACAAAATTAATTACTGTGTGCTCCCTTGAAACAACTCAGTAACAGATCACATGGAAATTCAGCAAGTTTCTTGGGGACCTTGGGAAATTAAACTTGTATAACTGCTGTAAATGCTTAGGTCCTGCTATATGACAAGAATATTTGACAAAAATTTTAAACAAAATGCTTCATTGGTATAGATTACTGGAAGACTATCATACTTTAAAACCAAATCATGATCATTTAAATATTCTTTCATGCCTCAGGTCTGGACTTAACAGTGTTCTCACTTCAAGCAATGTTCATGTTTATGCAGTTCTGATAAGGCAGACTGAAGGATGGGAGGAAAATGAGTCATACTTTTTTCTCCTAATAAGTACAAAAAAATCTGGAAGCAATTACTCAGAATAAGATTACCTCCTATTCCCCCAGACTAGTTACTTTCCACCATTAATAATCCCGCCCCCTTTAAACTTCAAAATGCCCAAACTAATTAAGCTATGTTGTGCTTGATGATTTAGACAGGCACTTGGGAGTAATATGCATGTTAATCAGGAACATTAGTTGCCAGACTATATGAATTCTACTTCTCATTACTCTGTCTTTATTATTGTGATTTAGAATTGGTTTTCAGTTTTGAGGAAAAACTTTTTACCCCCAATAGAGATTCATGTCTGAGAACACCTACTCTGAGCTATAACACCCATTTGTTTCAGGGATGAGATGAATCCTTCTATAATTACTAGTAATTAAATAGTTTCTTCCTAACAGGGAACAAATAAAGATGTGGGCCATCATAATTTCAATTGCCTAGCAACAACTCTTTGGCGTCTTTTCTAGTATGAAAGAGTGGCTGAAGCACTAGGACTGTCAGAAATCAGAACAAGCTCTACCTTTCTTGAAGGCTAGCACTGCCTTTCTTACCATCAGAAGAAATTCTATACAAGTAACATCCTCACTTTTACTCACAGGAAGGTTAAATCATGTATACAGTACATTTTGAATCCTTATTCACTAGAAGCTCAGTTTGGCATGATCCAAAGCGAAGAAACAGCAAACACAGTTTTAGCCATGCCAGGCTTACTTCAATACAGCAAACCTGGTTTGAAAATGTACCAGACTCAAACTGTAAGAGGCTCTTCTCACCTGAGATCAGCAGATTTCTTGAGCCAAGTTTCTTTTATTCTACAGATTTTTCTACTGAAAACTCTGGGCCACATGAACAAATGCAAAGGCGCGCGTAGACCTCCAAATATGCACATGAGATGATCCACTGCATTCTCACCTCATACAATGAAGGTTTGCAAAGAATACAGGGAAATATTCCAAGTTCCCTCTTAGACTTTATTATTAAGACTTATTAAGTGTATTGGCCAAAAGGAACCACTTAAGTTTTAGTAAAGATTATCTGCTATTTTTCTTTTAAAATACCTTTACTCAACCTACGGTATTTTAGAAAGCAGACAGTTCAGAAGAAGAATTTCAAATACTTCCACTTCATTATCAGAAAGGTATTAGAAGTTTAAATATATGAATACTATTTATCATGCAATGAAATTCTGGACTGTCTTCCAGTTCTGGGAGTTGATAATTCAGCAGTTCAAGAGAAAGCTTGAGGTTTTAATTTAGGTGGTAAATTGTGGCATGGTCCAGTACACCTTGAAATGTACATGCAGTTTTATTTCAGTTTGTTAATATATCAGATTTTTTAAGAGTTTCACTCCATCTGTACATCTTACTTCTAGGTATATGCAAACTGCCATATGCTCATACACATGCTTCTTCTTTCTACTGTAGAATCAGTACTGTTACACTGAGAATAATTCAAAGAATTAGATCAACACCACTCAAACAGCAATCAGTTTTAAAAATGCATGTAGCACATAAAAACCTCATTCTCTTCTACTAGAACTCAACTGTTCCCAACAACATACGGATGTTGTACTTTGTAAAAAGAAAATTTAAAAGTCACCTTTCAAAAGCTGATTCAGATCCATGGCATCATGTAAGACTTTTCTACTGTATCTGCGATCAAACTCGGAATCTAATGAAAAAAATACAGATATAAGATTGGATTTCCCAGCTCCCTATGGTTTCGTGAATTTTGTGTTGTACTTAAATTCTCATAATTACCATATAATTCTTGGTTCACATTTTCCTGTCTCTTTACTTTTAGTTTCTTATCATTTGATGCTACAAGTTCAAAAGACTGGATAGGACTGATGTCTGGAGTTGACAGAGGTGTTACATCAGTCACTGTGTCTTCAGACTCCTCCAAGTTCTCACCAAGCTTTGGTTTGCCTTCTGCTAATTTCATTGCTGACTTGAATTTTTGTTTTGGAGACAGAAGAGCATTTCTACAAACATTCTTCTTTGGGGAAGAATGAGATGAATCTGATAAACAACTATCAGAATCTGTATCAGAACAATCTGTATCTGAGCTTGAGGATGATGATGAGGAGGAGGAAGATGATGAGGAAGAGGAGCTGATATTAGTAAATTTTTTGCTAGCCTTTTTTATGTTGTTTGGTTGCTTAGTTGACTTCGGTCTAACCTTCTGTTTTTTGCCATCATCACTACTATCTTCTTCATCTGTATAATAATCTTCTTCACCTTCCTTAACTATTTTGGGGATTCCAGCAGACACATTCTCCCGTGTTTCTCTATCTGCCGCAGGTGTTGCTCCAGATGCATCTGCACTCTCCACAACTGGAGAAACTGACAGAGATGAAGCAACTCCAAGACAATTTGCGCTATTTTCTGGGGACTGATCCTCTTGCAAATCTATCCGCTTTTCTTCACTTTCCTCTTTACAGCACTTTGCATCCTTTGAATTAGAAACTAAATCAGTGTCTGCAAGAGCTGCTTTTGTACTTTCTTTCTCTATACATTCCCCATTTTCTTCAGTTTTCTTCTTCTCTTCTTCAAAGTCACTGTCAAAGAAAGCGTGATCGACTTCACCATCTGATATGTCTTCAAAACGGTCCATACTGAAATACGAAGAAGTGCTACCTGCAACCATCAGAAAACATTTCCAAAGATTAGTATAAAAACAGAACCAAGGACACTTTTAGTATAATAGTTTCATTTTTTATTCTTTTAGCTGTAGTAAATTACAATTCTGCAATTAATTGTTATGTTGCTACAGGCAATTCCACAATGAGTTCAATAAAGAAGTTTAGTGCCACCTTATTGCATACAGCTTATATGTTAGACCAAAAGCCAACCCATCACAATTTCAAAACTATTACTCATAAGCAAATTAGCCAAACATGGTTAGTGGCTAAAAAGTCTTAACTACTACAAACAAGAATTGAAGTGTCTTATTTTGACCCTTTAAGCTAGAGTTGTTTTAAGCTAGAGCCACTAATGAGCTATCACTAGTTTGAATTCTATATTAAAAACTTTGTATATGGTGGTCACTATCTTGGCTGAGACAGCGATTTAAACTGCAGACTTTCAGTACTTAAAAGTAGGTGCAATTTCAATTTACATCAAAAGATCCATGGCTCTGTACGTTAAATTGTGATAAAAATTTGGTGTGTCACTGTTCGTGTTTTAGTTTGGATAAGGAGCCTGCTTTTATTCACAGTCCTCTGTAACTCGCTTCATAGTACAGTCAGAAAACTTATTCCTTCAGATGAATCTAGGCTTTAAGAAGTGCACATGAAACCAGTGCACTTAAAGCAGGAGTCACCATTCAGTCCCTGGGACCAGATTATGGCTAGTCTAAATACATATTGTTATGGATATCAGGACCTCAGCACTAAACCTTATGCTCCACAAATCTGCTCCTATTGTGTCATACTTCTTGCAGAATTACATGATGCTGAACCCTATTCATGTGGCAGGAGGATATGACAGTTTTCACTTATTACTAGTATATATACAGTTAAAATAAAGTCCAAACAAAATTAGCCAGTATCAAAGACTGAAGGTCCCATCCTGCCCGCAGCACCATCCTGCTACTCTACAACACATTTTACATAAATCCTTTAAGCTGCAAGTAATAAATATGTTCTTTAGACCCAGAGAAACCAAACACAAAGACCATGGAAGCAACTATACAAGAGAACTAGAATATTTTACAAGCTAATTGGTCTCCCTTAAATCACATATAGTTTGTTGTCAAGGCAAACAAAGATGGAAAACGGAATTTTCAAGAAAGGTTCTGGCTAAAAATTACTACAAAATACAAAATTTTTAAAAGTCTATGTCACTCAGGTATCTTGCCACTTCTCAAATAATCCTGCTTTAGAGGAATTGGAAATGGGCACCCCAAACACAAAAAGCAGAATATAAACCTTCAAAACAGGTGGTCTGGAATCTCCTGTGGTTTTAAGATTCATAAAGCCAAAGAACTGAAAAGAGACTTATTATGGCTAGAGGTTGTATAAAGCTGAAAACATTTTTCAGCAATAGAAGCAGATGTCAAATTTTGGTACCACTAAGATAACAAAGCACCTAGCTTTTCAAAGAGCAACAGAACAAAGGCATAGAACACCTGGGAATGCAGACATTCAGCAAGTTAAAGTCTCACACAAAACAAGGCCTAGTAATCATGAAACATCACCCTGCTGCTTATAGAATACTTCATCTGCCTCTTCATCCTGGCTGGGTGGCCTGTAACATACTCCCACCAGGAGGTCAGCTTTGTTAGCCTTTCCCCTGACTCCTACCTACAGGTGGCTCAACCTTCTCATCACTGTCCCTGCGCTCCATACAGTCGGAACACTCCCTCAATGTAGAGGGCCACACCACCACTCCTCCCTCCTTGCATATCCCTTCTGGAGAGCTTATAACCAACCAAACACACTCCACTCATGCAAGTCATCCCACCGTGTTCCCATGATGGCAACTATGCTGTAGCTTTCCTGCTGCAGAATGTCTTCCATCTCCTCCCGTTGGTTACCCCTTCTGTGTGCTCTGCCGTACGTCCACTTCAGCTGGGCTACTGACTTCACCCTCCACGTCACTTTTGGCGATACCTGGCTTCAGGCAGCCTGCATAGTCTGCAATGCACTATCATGTGAATTCCTGAAAGCTTTCCTAGACAAGCATCCTAAAAGGATAATGCATTTTTTTATATAAAAACATGTGCAATAGGAAAAAAGAAGAAAGATGGTTTAACTGTCTGGCCATGCCCAAGGAGCAGCAGCAGTATCACCAGTCATTTAATTGCCAAATGCATTTCCCCCTCTTCTGGCACAATTCCCTAAGTACTTTAGCCTTCAGGTTAATGGGAAACAGTCATGCCATTTTGGTCAGTTTCTCTCACTGATAATCAGTCACAAACTAAAGATTAATTCTGTTGTTTTCATTAAAAACAAACGAGGAAATAGAGAGATGGCATTCTAAGATCCTATTCCAATCATGCCTCTAGAGTGTCTGTAATAAAGTTGGAATTTGCCAAGGCAACACAATTCAGAAGAAGAAATTAGGCTGATAAAGCATGCCTAAATTAATAAATTGGTTCCATATACACTCACATCCATTTATACACAACACAGAGTGTAATTTTATTTCTGCGAGAAGTACAGAGTTCTGGTATCCTGTCAATTTTTAAAATACAGAATCAACAAGTGATACTCTGAAATCCAAAAAAAACCTCCATTACAGTCAAATACTTACCATTAACTGCTAATTCTAGTGACTGCTGTATTTATTTACAAAACAATACATGCTTTTTTGTGGCTTTCTGCCATGAAACACTCTAGCACAAGTACGATCAATTCAAATGAGCAGGGTGGCCATTAATTATTTGTCAGATCTTATTGTACTATAATATTTCTTCTCCCCATGGGATTCTCTACCTCTGTCCCACTTTTTCTTGTAACTGTAGCACTAGCCAAGGACACTCTTTTGCCTCTGTCTCTTCCTCACTGCAGTTCTTCCTGGTTTACAGGTGAAGGGATTAAAAAGCGGTATAAACACCAAGCTTGATCCTCTTAAGATCAGGAAGTAGGGGTCAAGCAGTCAAGGAGAATATGCAGTCTGCTGTCAGTGTTTCAGGGACCCACACCTTCTTGTCAGGAGGTTGATATACTGAGCTTCTCACAACCCTACCAACACCACATCTGTATTCTCCCCAGCTGGACACTGCAGTAGCAAAGACTACTCAGCTCCTGCAGAGTTCAACCACTGCCTGCTGCTGCACTGCCCGAAGGACAAGCAACATTTTGATATCCTCCTCCATGACAGAAAACGAATCAAGACCTTATTCACACTAAGCATATGGAGTTTTTTTCCCGTCAGCAGCAAACCTGTCAACAACAGCAGCACCTGAAATATATTTGTAGGCAAGGCCTAACAGCAGGCCTTTAGGCATGACTACAAAATAAAGTACCTTCTACAAAGGTAGGATGATACATAAAATGTTATATAATGAGGATACAGACTTAGATGTGCGTTTGTTTTTGAACATGTACTTGTACGTGCACCTTTTGAGAACATTTTTTGAATGTCAGAAACTAACACTTATGAAGTACATTGAATACCTAGTGAAAGACTCAAGGTATTTTAAACTTGGTTAAACCTCAGTTATCCAAGCAGTCTTTCACTTTTTTAAAATGCAAACTATCCGAAACACATGCATCCAAGAGTAATGAAATCAATCACAGGAAAAAAAAATCAAAATTCAAGTACAAGCAGTGATCAATTTTGTTTTAAACATTCTATTTTCATAGGTGAGGAAGATGATGGTTCATATAGAGAGGAAAGTTGGATTTTTTTCTTATCTTGTAATACACAAATACTTAGCAAGCAGAACATCATTCTCTGAAGAAAGTTGAGTTTTCTTTCCTGTTTGCCAACGTACTATCATGCAGAACACTACACTCTGAGTTTGTACATTATACATCCTCTAAAGGCCCTGAATGTTTTCAGGGCATTGTAAGATTCTGGTACTTAATAAAATTAGAAGACAAGCCCTTTATACATGTTAGGGGCTGATTCAGAAATGTCTAATATTACTGTGCATATACTGTGCATCACCACAAAGGCCACAATACAGCACAGCTATAGTGACCATAAAGTTACTCATAGTAGTATGTCAATAATAAGTAAGTAAGTCAATAGTATGTTTCCAGCAACAAAAAAGAACAGATATCACCTCAGGATGTATTAACAAACATATACAAAAAGCATCAGAAGCAATATAATATTGTATTTAACTTCAATAGGGCACCTTCTGGTTTAGGGTTATTAATTTTGCTTAATAAGTATAACTGATAATGATAGAAGTAACCAAGCAGACAACCTTCCCCTAGTCCATACAATCAGAGCTTCCACAGATGGCACATGTTCTTTCAGCTGGAAATTTCTACCTCTTCACAAGAGGGACTCAACCTCCTGATCTCGGAGAGCAGTAACAAGTGTTTGAGAGCTAAGGGGTTGGAAGGTTAAAATGTTTTAATTAAAAGATTTAAACTACCAATGGCACATGTTCTTTATGACACTCCAAAATCCTCTAATTCTACATACTCATTATTTCCCCTCTGGGGATCCTGCCCCCTTAAACCTGCTGACTGCTAAATTGCCTCCTTGAAGGGTTAACTTGGGAGATGCTGAAAATGCTGGACGAACCACACCGCAAACTCCTCCTTCCCTTCCTCATTTTTGCTGAGACTTAAAAAAAAACGCCAAGCAAACAAACAAAAAAGACAAATTTGAAAATGTCTAGAAGAGAGTTGTAAAAATGCTAAGATGAGAAAAGTCCCACTTCTGCGGGTTAGTTTAGTTTAAAAGAGGGAAAATATGGAAAAACACCAGGCTTAAAGCCTGTATAGCAGACTAACCAAAAATTTAGTTTGTTCTCTGATACACTCAAAGGTCATAAAGATCAACTAATGCAGCTGCTTCCAACCACGTGAGAAACCATTCATATCCAGCCCTATCTACCTCTTTAATTAAAGCTTTCATATTCACTTTTAAGAAACAACAAAGCATGCAAAGGAGGACATACAGCTCTAGGGAAACTATTTCCCTCAAGAGAAACCCTCAATGAATGAAACGACCAGTCTCTTTAGGAGATATGCAGATTTTCCGAGCTGGGACTTGCTACATCTGTTCTGAACACTGTATATTCAAACTATAATAGCTTCATAATCAATCTACAGAACACAGCCTTGTATATTTTTAACATAAAACCCCTTTGATGAGCTCATAAGAACCTGGGATCTTACCATGTCATATCTTCCAATACGACAGCTTCTATCCCTTCATGGTACACCTGCAAGAAAAATTTGGCTTTGTCCACTTACGAGTAACCACGGTGCTGCCGATCAACCACCTAGACGTAACTATGTGGATGTGAATCCCTTTGCTCAGGTTGTAACCTACATGTAAGTATTTACTGTTCATTAATGACAAACCTTTTATTGCTGGCTCATGAGACAGTAGCAGACTTGTGCCTGAACAAGGCAATTTGAACAGATCACAGAACACACTTTTTCCTCACAGATCGGATCGCACAGGACCTAATTCTAGGTCAGATCAGAACTATCATTTCCAATGCATCTGGAATCACTCATCTGGCTGATTCTCAGTTGACTTTCTAGTGCCTTTCACTGTCTTTTCTCTCCCCTAGCTAGAAAATAGAAAGGGAAGACCTACTACTTCAAATCCATGGGCTCAGTATGCACACCCATGTCTGCCCTTACTCCTCTGCTAGTCTTTTTTTGCAAGGGCGGTGGGGTCCCATTGTTCGCTTTGGTTTGCTTTTCTCTCTGGACACAATGGAAGAATTTTCCTCTGTATGCTCTAAAATGCAATTTAGTAACTTCCAAACCTATGATAGATCAGCCCTCAGAACGGGAGTTCTGTCTCAAACAGAGAGGTAGGCTCATTGGAGATGCTCCAAAGTACTCTTGAGTCTTTTAAAAGAATTGCAACAGAAAGTCCTGAGTCTCCTGGCTATTTCAAGTAAGAGTTCAGTTCAGCCAATAGGCACTAGAGAATCCTGGAATACAGTCAACTGTCATTACTGGTTAGAGCAAAAGAAAGCACATGACCCCCAAAGAGCCCTAAATGACTGCAGGGCAAAGGCTTTGAAGTGAAATTACAGAGGTCTGGGGTGAGAGAGGAGTGGGGAGAGAACAGAGGGAAAAAAACCAGATGTTAAAAATAAAAAAATAGTTCCTCTTGAGCCAAAAATAAGCCATTCCCTTACTGTGAGAAGCAGAAATACACTATGCTGAGAAGCACGTATCTGTAGTTCCAGGACTTCACTCAAACACACTAAATATTTGTCCTTCAAGGTTCTTCAGCAAAGGTCACATTGTGACCTCTTGAGCAGAAAGGTTGTGTCGGAGAACACTGAGATTAAATGACGGGAGTGATGATGCCCATCAGGCCTGTCTAAACAAGTCATGGCTACTCACTCACCGTTGAGAATCCCAAAAACTGACTGGCAAACCCTCTAAACCCAGGGGGAAAAGCTGCTTACCATCAAAATCAAAAATAAAGGCAATAAATCATATGTTGGTTCATAAAAGTATTAGCAGCTTCTGGAAGGATTTCCTTCATAAGGCACTTCATCTCTGCAAGCACAAATGACACCATCCACATCAAAGTCTCATGGGCCTGCTGCCATACACAGTTTCTCACTATCTGGAAGAGTCCCACCTCCAGCTACCTCAGAGACTAAAACACAGCAAGATGCTAGGGGGAAACGGGTCACTGATACTGACCTTTTCCAAAAGTGACCCACGGCCACAGTCTTCCAACAACACTGAACACATAAGAAAATCCCAGAAAAGGACACACTGTACTACGAGGTATCAAGGGTGAAGAGCAAAAGTAAAAGGAAGCTTAGTTTTCCTACTCCTGCTATACCGGCACGTGTCTATGAGGAGTATTTCTGCCCAACATCAAGATTTAAATCTTGGGGCAAGGTGTATCCAACCAGACTATCCACAAGCAAAGGGAGCTGAGTCTGGCACAGCAGTCCACAACTGCATGCAAGAAAAACGAAAACAATTTCTCTTATTAAAGCAAAACTTCAACACATCTGCCATGTAAAGGCCATCATACTGGTGTGTCAGTCATGGGACTACCTGCAAGTGACTTCCTTGGCACCTGCCAAGGTGGTTTCAGTTGTAGGAGTCAGGTACTCGAAACGACACAGAGGCCTAGAACCACTCTTTCACCAGAGTTCAAAAGCAAATGAGAAACAACAACTCTTTCACCAATATCTGTATGGTAACTTTGCCCCTACTCTCACCTTGTAACAGACCAGTTGTGACAAGTCTGTGCTTGTGCCTCATTCACTGCACACAGTAGAAGTTCGGCCCAGAAATGTTCAGAATCTACAGGTGCCCATCTGCTACTGTTGGGAAAGGAGACCTCAAAAATAAACCTGTAATACACTTCAAGAGCACTGAAATTCTTATCCAAGAACTATCTACACTGTTCACATGCTACATACTCTAGGATTTTTCTGGATTTGCCTCTGAGCCAATCATGAAATAGATGGCAGGACCACAAAGGAAGCAAGTACACCATTTCATAAACTATTGATGGAATCGAGCAGCAGATAAATCACAGCATACTTCAGAGTATCAGGCCAAACCTACAAAGTCGCACAACACATGACCTGTCTCCCCCAACAGAAATGCTCACTGGAACTAGGAGCGTTTTCATGCTTCTAATGTTATGGATTTAGTCTGCTTAGTGACCTGACTACACAAATAGGCGTCATAATTTCCTTCAACAGTTTGCACAGATGTGCTTCCACACACATCAAACAGAACTCAGTTTCTGGAAGGGCTTCCTTCATAAGGCCCTCCATCACAAGACGCACCTATGCACAGTTTAAAACATACACAAGCAGTTTTGCACATGTAACAATTACATACTCCAGAGTCACTGAAAATAAGATGCAATTCTTAATTTTCAGTGGGAGGAACGAGGACTGTCTGGTACAGATGGGCAGGGGGAAGTGTAGCAATTCAGTCACTAAATCAGTATTTAAAGACCAGCTTCAAGAAATATCACTTAGGAAGATTCTAAGTATATTTGTTTCCTCAAAATGCATGTATGGGGCAAATGAGGTAAAAGTCTCTTGAGATAACCTCTTGCATTATATTTCTGTGACTGGTTTATTTCTTCAGATGACAAGATACCACCTATACAAAAAAAAAATAAATATGCTGAAACAGGGCTCTATTAAATTCAACATAATACATGTTTCCTGGAGTTCCAGTGTTTTCATGCTCTTATAATGCAACCCTAAGAATGACAAATACTCATCACTGAATTGTGACTTAAACATCAGTTGAAACTGTTGAGTGGAAAAAAACTTAGACAAGGAACTTAGGTCATGTTTTAGACCATTACTATCACCAGTCTTGGTCAAACAGAACATCAGGAAGCAAAGAATGAAACAGCTTTAAAAAACAGCTCGGGTGGAAGCACCACAGTAACAGTTTGCCAGCCTCCCATGGATTTAGGGAGATACCTGGGCTCCCTTAGGATCCAACTTACTTTCAGACTCTTACATCAAAGCTTCAGGTATAATATTACATCATCTAAAAGGGCACACTTTATAAAAAACTTGTAATGCTTCTGTCCCTATGTCACAAATAACCACATGCCAACCATTCTGCAAATTTTGAGCTTTTGTCTGTTCCTGGGTTGAGCCTGTAAAAGGATTGGCCAACTGCATTTTCAAAGTCTCAACAGGCTCCGCAATCCTGATGGCACTCTGAGCCCATCTAAGTCTTAAGAAGAAACGCAGGACCCTCTGAAGGCCCTTCTAAACATGGGCAACCACAAAACCAAAAAAACCCAAAAAACCCAGAAGGTCATAAAAGCTTTAAATTCCAAGAAAAGGAATGTGCCCAAATGACCTGTCGTCTTCTCTAGTTTCTATTCTGAACCATTACAAGTATTATCTAGGTTGAGAAAAATCAGAGGAACAACATATGCATTACAAAACAAACAAATAAACAGGAAAAAGTGCTGGGAGAGCTTGAGGCATTTCAAAAGCAGAGCCCAAAGCGCTAACAACTATATTTTAAAATGCCAGTTATTTCATAAACTTATGCTTACTTATTTTCTTGCAATGATGACTTCATGTTAGTCTTCATATAACTCCTCTGAAGAATTTGTGGAACTTTGCTCTTTCTCCCCTGACAACTCCAGCAGTCACTTTCTATCCAAGAAAGATTAACTATTTTATTCATAGGAGCAAAAATGTGCACAATGCACTCTATGCTCTATATAGAGCACCTCATTACAGAAAAAAGCAGGATACAAAAGAAATTTACCACTGCTATTTCTGCTACATTCATTCCACCCCACATCACTGTCCTGGTGTTTTGATGAATGTTTCATAGGAATTTTAACCATATAATTTAAAAATATATATACATCCAAATGCAAACACTAGATACCTTTTTAATATATGTTTTGTAGTAAGAATGAGCAAGTGCAAGCATGTGCATACTATAATTATACTAGTTTCTGAACAACTGCTTAGCACAATTGTGAAGAAAAACTTCAGCCAGACGTTATATGATTTCAAATTATGCTGTGCCACAAGCCACGTTGAATTACATTTTAAAATGCCAATTTCCATAACGTGCTGTGAAAACTCCAGAAAAAAAGAGAGTTTGACAAACACAACATGCATTGCATTTTGTTGTACCATCTTGTTGAGTCGCTTTCAAATTAATTCGGTACTCTGTTCTGCTGCAGGGGCCCAGGTTTCAGTTACCTCTTTTGTGATTTCCATATAAATCTACAGGGGCCAAGAGATTTGGTGGCTGGTTATTTTTCCGGACTACAGCCCCACCTTGGGAACTGTTAGTGCAGAACACAGCCCTGCGCAGGGCAGAGAGAGTTAACAGACTGTCAAACGAAAGTGTGCAGATGGGGCTCTTGCGATGCTTCAACATGCTCGAGACAGGCTGGTTAAAACGATCGTGTCGGCTGACTTAAATACCAGTAATTAAACCCAACCAAAGCACTCCAGTGAATTCTATGTGAGCAGCACTACAAAGTGACCCTTCCAGCCCGGTAACTTTAAGGATGGCGTGCACGACACCGTAACTCGCCACCAAAGCCGACGACTACGGCGCCAACGAGGGCCGGTGCCTCACAAGACAACCCCCCACCTCTTTTCCAGTCTCCCCGAGGCACAAGGCGGGCCACGTCCTGATGTGAGAGGTAACACACGTCTCAAGGCGGCACGACCCAACTCTGGCAGCTCAGCGCCAGCGCCGGCCCTGCCGACAGCGCGCCCGGCGCGCCCGGGGACACCTACGTGCGCATCGCTCAGGCGCGGACGCGAGTGGGAAGACGGCAAGTTAAAAGGAAAATTAAAAAACACATATAGTGGTTAAAAACAATATAGATGTACATACGAACAAAACATGTCTTCCCTCCTTGTTTCGGTACAGAACTGCCGCAGACGGGGGACGGCCGTGCCGGTCGTGCCCAACCGCCCCCAACCGGCACCGTCCGCGGGCAGGAGGCACCGCAGGCCCCGCCGCCACCTCCCGGCAGCAGCACCAGAACCCGCCGCCTACCCCGTCGCCCTCCCTTCCCCCGGCTTTGTTGTGGTAACCGCGCGGGCAGCCCGGCACATACTCACGGGAGCAGAGAGCAGCAAGGCCGGGAGGCGGGAGCTGCGGCGCCGCCTGCGCAGCCCCGGCCCGGCCCGCCCCGCACGGCCGGGAGAGGCGGCGCCTGAGCGGGGCGGGAAAGCAGCCGGGGCATCCCGGGGGGAGCGCCTCTGGGGCCCGCACTCTCCCCAGTTCTGTTGGAGTAGACCTCTGAGATCAACGAGTGCGAGCTGTGGTTTAACAACACCTTGTCAACTAGACCTTGGCGCCGAGTGCCACGTCCAGTCTTTTCTAAAACTCCTCCAGAGACGGTGACTCCATCACCTCCCTGGACAGCTCATTGCAATGTGTAATCGTCCTTTCTGTGAAGAAATTCCTCCTATTATCCAACCTAAACCTCCCATGGTGCAGCTTAAGAGTATCTCCTTTCATCTTGTCACTCGCAGGGAGCGATAAGGTCTGCCCTGAGCCTCCTCCTCTCCAGGCTAAACAACCCCAGCTCCCTCAGCTGCTCCTCGTAGCACTTGAGCTCCAGACCCTCCATCAGCTTTGTTTCTCTTCTCTGAACTTGCCTCAGCACCTCAATCTCCTTCCTTGAATTGAAGACTCCAGAAATGAACACAGTACTTGAGGCATGGCCTCACCAGTGCCAAGTGCAGAACAATCACTTCCCCAGTCCCTCTGGCCACACTGTTTCTGGTACACACACCAATCCCTTCCCAGCCTTCTCAGCGGGAATGGGTCAGACTGCTGATCCTCTTGCTGATGCCAGGGGGCCCCAAGCTGAGGTGATAGTCCCCAGGTTGTGGTGATGTGGCTTCAGGCTGAAGCGATGGGTCCCCAGGTCGAGGTACCACTGCTAGCAACCCATATGGAGGGGATGGTGACCCACACTGCCCCAGGCTGAGCTGACAGTGAGCCACCCCATGGTGATGGTGCCCCGTGTTAAGGCTACAGGACTGCAGGCTGAGGTAATGGGCCCCTACATTATAGTGCCAGGGCTGCAGCCCTAGGTCATGCATCCTGAGGAAATGCAGAGGGGAAACTGATCTGGACGGCTTCTAGGGACATCAGATTCAAATATTTTGGGTTGGATCTGGACCTTTCCCCAAGTGAACTTGATCTCAGCATCTTTGAATTTCTGTAGAAACATGGATAGAACCTTCAGGCTGTTTCATTACTTCTGGCACTGACTAGGTAAGTGGTGATTACCTACTGGGAAGTGGAAGTGTCCTGTGTAAGGATGGAAACAGTTCCAGCTCTTTCAAATGGCTCAGTTTTAATTTAAGACCATGGCACTTCTTTAATAACAGTAATGTTAGTTTTTAATAAAATAGAAAATTATGTGAAAAGAAAGACTTCCATATACTGATCCACATATCCAAAACTTAAAATTCAGCTTTACTTTGGCCCCATTGTTATTCATGAAAAAGATTTAATTACAAGGTCACATTTTTTTCCTGAGCATACTGAATTTCGAGTTAAATCAGGGCTGTGCAGCGAAGTCAACTGTTGTGTATATTGCCCTATTTCACTAGGGACATACATATACACATAAACACATAAACACACACATACAGAGGTGCACATGTAGGTATGGATGTGTGTGTATGCACACACGTTTTTAAATATATGTAGCTAATGTGTCAGAACACCACAAGAAAAGAAAGAAATCTCTTGAGTAATACAACTGAATGTGTCTAAGTTAAACAGAGTCAAGTCCTACTTGTGCTACAGTGTTTAATGGAAGTTCTGCAAATTATGTAGAAAAAAAATTTTATACTCTGTTGTGTGCTTCATTCTTATTTTTCTAGTACCTGACTCAGTTCACTGTTGAAATGTTGAATAACGACAACTGCATCTAAATTCAAGGAAAGCTGTATTTGGAAAACAGTGAGCTACAAAATGCTGAGCCTTTCCTGACCTTACCATGTGAGGTCGTAGGTACCTCACACTGGACACTAAATAAGTGCCTTTGTCCTTTTTTCCTGTGTGCCAAGTTCTTACCTGTAAACATGCAAAATACAATACCAACGTCTCAAAAAGCTGTAGAAAGAATAAAATAAGTTAATATAACTTACATATTTCGTACATTTAAGATACTGAGAGGAAAAACATACCATCTCCATTTTTCTTGCTCTGTTAGCAAGGATTCCTATGGTGGCTTCTAACAGTATTAGCTATCCAGGTTTACCTGGTTTACCATCAGGTTTAAAAGTCCATGAGCCCTTCTAGACTTGGTACCCAGAATCTTAGAAATGACTGTAAACCATTAATACAACTGTTGCAATGCAGCACCATGGCAATTATAAAAAAAGCATGTAATTCATTCATTGTTGTAAGTATGCTAAAAATATAAACCAAGTACGCACTTTACACATCTTTTTTTGCTTATAAATTTCCATTTTAATTGAGAAGTGGTAACTTGTTAACATTTATAGCAATAGGATCTGAGCCAGAATGGCTCACAAAACAGAAAGTAAATGACCAAAAGCCTATAGGAAAGTATCAATTTCAAGCTTGCCTAAACATTTTAAAGGTGCAAATTTATTGAAGTTTAAAGTTTGCAGTGCTGTGAAGGTGCAAGTCGAATGATTGTCACTAAAGGCAGCTGTAAAGTGTGTACATATTAGTGGAGCTTTGTCTGAGGTATGTTCTAAGAATAAATTATACTACTAGCTCAAAGGAAAAAATTGAAGACACTGATTCTTCCCCCAAAACTGGCATAATTTCTGTTTTAAAACAAGATTATAATTGTCTTATCTTTGTAGGAAAGATGTTTGTTCTAATACTTGAATAAGGTAGAGTTTGAATCTCTTTTCTGATAAACTAGTTCCATAACTGAGTTAATGGTTACAGAAAGAGAATATAATAACCCTCAGTTCATAAAATTGACCTCTGAAGTCCTTTTGTTTTATACAAAAATCTAATTTTTAAAGCACAAAAGGGGAAGTTGAAATAACACCGAGGTAAACATGAAAATTGCCATTGACTTCAGTCGAGCTAGGATGACTAAAATATTAGGAATTGTATCTCAGGTTGAGAAGTCATAGAATATCATTAAAAAGTAAAAGAATCAAATCTTCTTTTAATTCTATGGATACACACTTGAGTTGATTTAGACATATCTAATTCAAGATATGATGTGTAAATCCTAGCTAAAATTGGTGGGATTACTCATTCAGACAAGAACTCATTTTGTACATAAGCACTGCAGGACTAAACTGCTGTTGCAGGTAGGTTTGGTTTTTTGCTTTCCTCTCCACTTTGGAGAATTAATACTGTAATAAGAAAATAATCTCTGTTTACACAGGACTAACAACATTACGTGCTCTGCTTCAGGTTAATTTTAAAATTCAATTCCCTTAAGTAGCTTTGACAGAGGCCCAGGCAGTTTCCTGAATGCATTTGCAGTAGAAGGTCTCTGTCTGTTTCCTTGTGTGGATCTTTATTAAGATCCCAGAATAGATCTTGAACTCAGTCCAAAGCCCTGTATCTTCTAAAATCTTTGATGGATAAAGTGTGTGCTGGGAGATGGATCTTTGCTTTCTGTTTTCTACCTGATGAAAATAAAATAACTTTATAGGAAACCATCTGGCATGTTGGGCCTCATCCAAAAGCTTTCAGATTCTGCAAGAATCTCTCCCTTGGTCTTAAAAATCAGATGTATTGCAAGAACCCTGGTCCCAAAGCCCTTCACTGAAGCATCAGGATGTTTTGCCAAGGTAATCCTCCTGGGAAGGGACTGCCATGGCAATAGTATTTTCACTATAAGGATATGATGATTTTCACCTTCAACCACACTGGAGATATTATTTGAATCAGTTTTGGACACTGTGAATGGTTTGAGCTAGTATTTAAAATTTATTTGCAATTTAATACCCACTAAATAGAACAAACTGTAATATAATAACATTTAAGTTACTGTAAGGACTTTGGGTCAGATTAAGGAGCAGTGTATCTTTGATCAGTGACCAAGAGGAGAGCTAAAATCACTTTCTAACTACTTTGGGATTTTAAAAGGAAATACATTGCTATGCAAACCTCTGTTACACATAAGAAGGTATATATGGAG
Source organism: Formicarius rufipectus (assembly GCA_013399695.1). Lineage (NCBI taxonomy): Eukaryota > Metazoa > Chordata > Aves > Passeriformes > Formicariidae > Formicarius > Formicarius rufipectus. The sequence continues at coordinate 1,369,812 of VXAU01003163.1, forward strand.
ACAATTATGCTTCAAGCCAGACCAGACCATCACACACTGTTAGGCGAGTTAGAACTAACTTCGAAAATACTGTGATAGAATAAAACATTAGTTGTAAGTCAGAATCCTTGACTAGCTCCGTACCTGTTCTGTGCACATTTTCATTACAATTCTGTACTATGAGCTGATACCAAACTTCCCTGTTACGAGTGCTGTGCTGGAGCTGTAACTGAGCCTTTTGGACTCCTGTACTATTCATGCTCAGTGCCCTGGCTTGCTTAGCATTGTAGAAGCACAGGGAAATTTGGAGTCTGGTGCTTTCTTGAAGTTATAAGGAAATGTTCCCAAGATCAGAGGCCTGATATTTGTTTCTCTTCTTCATCAGGCTAGTATCGTACATTTGACAGAAGCAACTTTTTTACACAGCAGGAATAAAACTACCCCAACTTCTGCAACAACAGCTGTTTAAAAGGTAAGATTCAGGGTTATTTTGCACTTCACAAATGATGGAGCAACGGCAACCAGAAAACTACTTACCAGAACATTTTTAACTACAAACACTTCTACGGAGTTTACAGGTACCTACTCTTAAAAACAAGCCCATGATGCAGAATCTGGCTTTCCTAAGAAAAGCATTGGCCTTTACTGCTACTCTTCAGAGACCAAGGCCTCCCAGTTTGGCTGTGGTCGGTAGCTGCTATGAACCTATGCCATGAACCTCAGAGAAGCTGTAACTATGGCAAAGTGTACACCTGTCCCGAGTACAGCTGAAATATGGCTCGTGCCTTTCCTAGAATTTTTTCTCAGCATCTGCCACAAGCAGCTGTAAAACACCAGACCAGCGGTGGGAGGGTAGTGACAGGGGTGCTTGCAGGCTTCCCTTGGGGTAGCGGGGATGGGTTTTGAAGAACCACCGTTGTACCATTTTGATTGCTGTGCTATCAACTTTTAATTTCTGAAATCCAATTATATATGGCCTCCTTTGGGTGATGACAGGAGTGCTGCGCTCACTCAGGACGGGGTCCACACCTCAAGAGGTGCGCCAGGTCCCGGCTTTGTCCTGAGCTCTGGCCAGGGCGCCGGTGTTGCGGCCTGACGATGCCGGGCCCGTGCGGGCCAAGCGGCCCGCTGTGTGCTGCAGACGCCGTGCCGGAGCGCCCTGCCGCGGGGCGCAGCCCCACACCGCAGCCAGCGGGGATCCCCGCGGGGAGGCACCTCACCCACCTCGGTGCGCCCCAGCGTACCCATGTCCTGGCCTCTGCCTGGGGCCGCCGGCAACCCGGCACGGCGGGGCGCACCACGGCAGAGAGCGGGGCGGCGCGACAGGCGCACATGTCCCCGGCCCGCCCACCGAGCAGGCGCCGCCCGCGCTCCGCCTCTCCCCGGCCGGACTGCGAGCGGCGCGGCGGGGCCTCCCCG
>VXAU01003163.1:1371699-1423867 GCA_013399695.1 Formicarius rufipectus
CGCGGGGCCGGAGCTGGCGCGGCCCTCGCTCCGCCGCGGAGCGCCCCCCGGGCCCTGGTGCCCTGCCGGGAGCCGGCCCGCGCCCTGCCGCCCGACGGGCTTTAGATGGCCAAAGTTGTGCTGGAGCGTGGGTGGCACGGGAAAAATCAAGACCTTGCTCTGAGAGAGACCTCCGGGTTGCGGGAACGCTCGCACGGCAGTTCGCTGTAGCTGTGTCTCAAATCCTTTTCTGTTCCCGTCGAAATGTCACTGATAAAAGACTTGCTCAGAGGGGCAGCATGGCGTTGCTTAAATGCGTGCTCTGAAGTTGAGCAGCTTCAGGCAGTTGTTACCGTAGTGCCAGTGTGTACTGAAGCCACTACAGTGGTCCGTGCAAAAGAGAAGCGATTTCGTTTTCTGTACGTGTTTTAAAATGTACTAATTCACGAACTCTTTGTAGCTCACTGTTTAGTATTTTTCGGTGTCTTCTGAATGGGACTTCTAGCACAAAGTATTTAGAAACTTTCCTCCCATCCTGTTCCCCCCTCTGCCTCTGTCCGCCATCAAGTGATCCAGTGCTTGGGAGCTGATCCAAGACAGGCCTGAAAAATTATTGCTGGAAATGTGGTTCTGCCTGCAAATCCTGCTTTGCCGTGGGTCACAGGGATGTGGTGTTTAGTATCACAGCGGGTGACTCTGGCCGGGTGCCCTCGGCCCCTCACTGGCAAGTTGTAGGTGTGTTAGCATATGAAGCAGACAGTGCTGTGTAAGTGCTATTCCCGTACACTTGAGTCACCTGAGAGCACTCAAAGGAAAAGGAGCACAGTTTGTGCGACCTGGAGGTACCGCCTAGCTGTTCTGGTAACGCAGTTCGTTACATTTAGTACGTGTTCTCTTCTTGTTAGCCTTGTTGTCACTTAGGTGTTTCTCGGGCTGCAGTTCGTGCAGCTCAATTTGCAGAAAGCAGAGAGTGCTGGCAGAGCAGAGGACCTGCTCGAAATTGCTTGCTGATACAGTTGTCTGTTTTTCTGTCTTTTCAATCAAAACGGCTAACAATCTGCAGTAGTGGTCTGTTCCTTCATTCTTTGACCTGTGGAGAGAAAAAGCCCGTGTTTGGGAGCGATACAACTTTTCCAGATCTGCATTTAATGGAAACTGGCAGGATATTGTCACTAGGGATCATTTGGCCAGGGACTGATGACTTCAGTAACGAACTTGCAAAGGCTCATTCAGTATCTATTTGTGATTCAGTGTGTGATACTTACTGTCTTTTCTTGATAGACTTTTAAAAAAAATCCTCTTTCCTGTGAAGACAACATCATACTCAGCTTTTTGAAGGGAGTGAAGAATAGATAATGCGTATTAAAGGTGGGAAGCACATATAATATAATGCACAGTGTGAACAAGTGATAAGCAGAAGGTACATGTGTTCTGTGTGTAGTGTATTATGTGAGGACAGCTACGGATTGGTCAGCTGGTTTTTGTCATAGGAGTGCTAGGAAACAAATGTGTGTTAAGTGCATAAGCACCTTGTAGTAAAGGAATATATGCTTTTGTATGTAACTATTCAAGCACGTTACATCAAATGGAAAAAAAAAGTGGATCAGTTGATTGTCAGAACAATACTTGTTGCTTTCAGATTTACAAGATTAAACGTTTCAGTGTTAATGCCATAGCTCCAGTGACATTTATGTACTGGTATACTTATCTGAACATTTGGATGTGTGTTAATTTACTTTTGCGAAGTACCGAAAAAATCTGCATATAGACTTAGCAATTGAAATATCCTTGCTTCCACAGTGAGGAGAAACTTTCAGATTTGTGAACAGCCAAATAATAAAAATCAATTTAATTTGGGGAGGCAAGATTTGAAGACTAAAAAAAAGATTTTTTGTTTTCTTTCTCTCCCCATGTGTGAAAAAATGTAATACATAAGGCTAGTGAACAGCAGTGAAACTAGAACTCACCAGAGACAAATACAATCACTTCAGTTACTATACCATCTGCACTTCCTTTTTGTGTTATGTTATTGTGCATTTCTCTTGAAAATGTTCTCCTCTTGTGTCTATCCATTGGATTTGTATATGTAAATAGTACAGACCTGCTGTTGCTTTGTATGGTCTATTCTATCGTGTTTGGATTTATTGTAGCTCTGTGGTATGTGTTCTTTGTTTCAGAAGGGAATTGAAATCTGGTGTTTAAAATTCACTGTAAAGCAGCAGTACCTGCTACAACCTTTTCCCCAACATTGTTTCTTTACCCTCTCTCTGATTTAGTTAACATTTTTCTTTTCTCCCTCCTCACACTGTTCTCAGAATTTAACGTGACTTTATGAAAGAGGCATCCAAAAAAGGAGTGCGATTTCTATTTAGATGTATTTACAGGCATCTTATTTAGGTTTTTTGTGCCTTCAATGTACAGTTTTCTTGATTTCATTCTGATACATATAGGTTTCAGGACTGCAAAGCTTCTTGACAGACTTTTTCTGAATGCAGTTTTATATGTGTGTAGCAAATTTCCTAATTGGGGTTTCAGCAATATATAGGGGAAAAAAATAAAATTGTGTAGATAGGCAGCATATAGAAATGTAGGCCATTCACTGAAATGTTTCTTGCAAAGTTTCCTGTGTAGGTTAATCTTTTTATTATACATTGCTTTGCATTTACACTGCATGCAGTTGCTACTCTTGTGTTTTTCAAAAAACCTTACGATCCTCATGTCTTTTCTGAGAGCCAGTAGTAGGATGACAGTAAAGCTATAATTTCTTCACCCTTGTTGTGCCTTTTCCTCGAGAGTAGGGAAGAACCCTCTGTTGGCCTAATAATTTGGACAAAGCCATATTATGACTGGCATCTTGCTCTGCATATGTTGTGCAAATGAACTCTAGGCAGATGGATTCATTTTTCATTCTTTGAGTGATTTTTATATTGGGGTTAACAAATGAGGAAACACTAAATAGTCACTAATAAGTATTTACTCTAGTGGGAGTCAGACTCAGCTCTTGGAAAGTGAGTGGGAGTACTCTTGTTCAACTTTGGAGTGGCTTGGATCGATTCTCTTGTGCTGTGCTGGAAAAGGGGAGGTTTTTTTGTACATTCTCAGTTACAATGTGCAAGATCAGTGCTGTGGAGTTTCTTGGACCTGTTCATGCAAGTGAGCAACCTGGGTGAGAAGTGCTGTGTTGAAGGTTCAGATTTCAGAAGAGCAAGGTGTGTGCCTTTTCTTCGTTTTGCTTGAACTTGCTATCAGAGAAGGCATCTTTTTGAATGTGAAGCTGTACTTTGTCCTAAATATTGCTTGTGCAACCCCTTTGGGACTTGAAAAATGAAGACCTCCTGCTAAAGTCAGGTATCTCAGCAAGAACATTTGAAAACTTTGAAGCAAGCTGTGTGATTTCTATCGCCATGATCAGGTGTGCTTTCCAGGTAGTTTTTCTGTGTGTAGCATCTCTGTTCACAGCGTATATCTGAGCAGTCGCCTGGCTTCCACGTTTCATTAGTAAGAGGTGTACAGGCAAGTCATAATTGTGTTTTACTTACTACTGTAAGTGCTTGCAGGCATTAATAGTATTGGTAAATAGTTTCTATTGATATTAAAATAATGGGAATTGAATGACTCCTTGAAATTGTGCATCACTCTCAGGTGTTTTTCAGCACTTCTAGGAGCTGTTGTTGGACAAGGTTATTTGTGGTGGAGAAGAACAGCAAAATGCTAGACAGCAAAAGGGCATGATGACCCAGTTGTACTTTATTGAAAACATCTGTCTCAAAGGACATTTTTGCTTCTTAAGTATCAGGGAACTTGCTCATAGCAAAGATAGCCCTGGTTAGAACATGCATCACCTTTTTTAATGAAAGCTTGCTCCCAACACTGCTTTTAACTGGTGTTGTAGAGAAGATGGCTTTGACTCATGTGAAAAGCCATGTTAACCAAGTTAGTGGGAAGGGAAAGGAAAAGACCTTTTCCCACATTTCCAGTGTGAGTTGTTTCTCTGCCAAAAAAACTGGCAGGACGGAGTTTTCTTTTCAGCATAATGTTTTGACTGTTTCAAAGCTAAAGCTCTGAGTAATAGAGAATAATGCTAAATAGAAGGATTAGTTTATTAGATTTAAATGCTACATTTTAAATTCAGATTAAATAAATTATATTCTGTGTAGAGAATGATCCCTCTAATCTGTCTGCGGCACTGCTTTTTTTTTCCAGTGAAAAGGTACGCAGATTCTGATGTCCTGGTTTTAGTTTCCTACAATTAACAGTTGTCAATGATTCTGAATTTTCCTTTAAAACTCAGCTCCTGACAGGTTTGGTCACTTTTGTTCACTAGTGTTTAATAGCTCTCAATTTTCAGAAGTAGTCTGCTCTTGCATTCTATTTCTGAGGGAGATACGTGTGATCCTGTTTTTAGTTCTTTAATGCTTATTCCATCCATGACATGGATTTTTTGTGAAACTGGCATTAATGGGAGGGCATGGGTAAACCTTTTCTCGTTGGATCAGGTAGCCCATGAACTGTGTGGATCCTAGAACATAGTACTGTTTTTTTTTTATTTAAGCTATACGGGAGTGGGTAGCGAGATTACCAGAGATGGCCTGAGTGATTCTAATGGGATGGCAGCTTTTAACCTGAGTATCTGCCATGGTATACAAACTGAGTGCTCTGCCATTTGTAAGGACCGTAAGGGAAGCAGAAAAAAATGAAAGACAGTGTTTTATTTTCCGTCACTGTTGGGCTTTTGTAATGAGATGAAGCTTGGAAAGATAAGCTCGCAGGGGTCTCAGCAGCTGTGAGAAGTGGAAGGTTTGCCATTTGTGGGCGTCAGTTTCAAGCGACATGCAAAGCAGTTCTTGAAGTGATAAAGCAGTTTGGAGGTGCTATCAGGGAGAAGAGAAACTTCCTAATGCCTTTCTGTTTTGATCTTTTATGCCTCAGTAAGTCTTCAAAAGTATTTATGGGTTTTCCTCACCCCAAAGCCCAGCATGTTCTATGGTCTGTCTCATCCTCTGGCCCAAGAAGGGTTTTTCAGAGCTCTGATGTTGCAGGATTTTTGTAATACCTGGCAGAAGCAGTAGCAGTCTCTGCTGGCTGTTCTGTCTTGCTGGTTTTAGATCCTCTTGGACTTGGCAACGAATATCTTATCTACTTCATGTCTTTTAATTTATCAGTTGTTTCTAGGTTGAAAGGAGAAAATACGTTTAATTTTGGTGTGTTTTTAACAGACCTGAGTGTCTCATACTTTTGTTCTTAGTTTTTTCTCTTTAAAAGGCAGGTCAATAATCAGCCTTTGATGATGCATGTTGGTTTAGTGCTAGGACAGTCCTGGAATTAGAATAATGAGAAGGTGGTGTAGCATTTTCTACCAATTTCATGAATATTTTAATATGTTAAGAAAATGTTGAAAGAGTTGCAAATGTTATAGGTCAGCAAGGCCTGAAGTTTTGATATTTCTGCTATAATTTATTTTTAGGGATCTGTGGAATATCTCTTGTAATTTAGAATGCATGAACTTTTTCAGAATTGAAGCTTTGTCAGGACTGCATACATTGATTACCTGCCGGTGTAGCTTTGAAGTGATAACTATTTTCACAGGAGACTCACCTCAGGAAATTAAAGGTTTTTCAGACTCTGTCTCTCACTTGTTTGTCCCATAACTCCTTAGCAGTGAACAGACTTAGTTTTTCACACAGCCTTGTATTCATTAGGTATGTTTAGAAATTTCTTGTCATGCAGTCCTTTCTGCTTCCTTTCATTGTATGCCATGTCACCTTCAGCTCTGCATTATATTGTGCTTGACACTTAATTTTCTCAACTTTGTGAATTGGGCTGTTTTTAGCTTTGTAGGGACTGCTTCTCGCTTGAACAGTGTTTTCTGACTGAAAACATAATTAGGGAGCTAGTTAATTTCTCCTGTTTACCAAGCCATTCTGAAGTCAGTAAGGTCAGGTGGTGGCTCATTGAGATCTTGCTTGTCAATGTCTCTTGCAGGGAAGTCTTAAAGATGGATACAAACCCCCTCTAATAAGATAAAGAGTAAAAACATCCCGCATTCGAGGTCTCTTTTGGCATTGTACACATGCATCAGAAACATTCTGAAAATAAAATCTGATGAAGTTCCCTCATTGCCAGGTCTTGGTTCCTTGTTCTCTGCAAAGATGAGAAGCAAAAATTATCCCAGGAAAGACACAGTTAAGTGGAACACTGTATCACTGTACCCTGTTACTTTGTCAAATGATTAAAATAAATAAGTTATGTAGTCATAAGTGGAACAGGTTTGTGGTGTGTGTGTGGGAGGTTTTTGTGACCGGTCATTCTGTACCATGTTTTCCCCTATTATACACTCATAGTGAAAGTGCACAAGTTGATGTTAATAAAATTAATAATGACAGTTCTTTTGGCATGTTTTGTGATGCTCTGTGGAAAAGACAGACCACCCTACTTTTGTATGGGGAAAAGTCATGTGGAGGGAGGGTATAAAAAGTAGACAACACAGGAGTTTCTGCCAGCTGAGGCTCTGCAGCTCAGGCATGAGTCTGTGCAGGTTTTTCTGGTTTGCCAGGAATTCAGTCTTCATACCATATGGCTTTTTTGGCCTTGAAGTACAGACCATAGGTTTTTGTTGTCTCTTATAGAGGAGTACAATGTGAAAATGTTCAGTAAACTAGGGCTATGCATGTACCCTGAGAATTAATATTAGACTTTATTTTGATGGCAATATTAAAGATCCCGGCACAGAATAAGGTTGTATTTCCTGCTGAGCTGGAATTTGAATGCTGCACTTGCCAATTGTTTCTTAGCTGTACTGATGTGAATGACAGTATTACCTGAGAAATGTTTCTTTTTCCTATTCTTATCTGGTATTATATGAATCTGAAATGAAGAAAGTTCTGCCCTGATTATAAAGATTTTACGCTGCTACAGTTTTACCAGTTTTGAACATAGTACAATTAAGATACAACATTCCCATCTGATAACCACAGTTTCAGTGTTCCAGAAGCTACTGTGCTAGTGGAAATAAATTGCAATGATATCATAAAATCATTACTGAGATAATGAGGCTTAAGATAATAGGATTAACATGCTTTAAGTATGTTGAATTTTAAATTGGTAGTTATGGTATCCCTTAATATATGTAGATTAATGCCTAATGTGACACATACATACTTGCCTTGTAATCTTAAATAGAACTCCAAGTATTAATTAAAAATATTCTTGTGAATAGAAAATTTATTTTTGCATCATTAGTTGAAGTAATATTTACTACTATAAGGACGTGTCTATCCACATCACTTAAAGATTACTTTTTGGAGAGTTCTGTGAAGTATTGTTTGAAGCTGTGACTATCATCAAGGTCCAGTCTGATGTTAATGTATGTTTACAAAGATAAGAGGGAAGGTAGTAGAGCAAAAATGGTTGGAGAAAGTAGCTAGGAGTAACTGGGTTCGTGTATGCTGAATTAGGTGCAGTCTTTGCCTTTTACATCAGTGGTTAAGCTGAGCATCTCACGCACAATGCCCATTTATATTGTGGGATCTGGCCTGAGCTCTGTTCTAGTTTTGTTGTGATTGAGTTAATGTAATAGAAATAATTGCAATTTTCTCTCTGCTTCTGGCCTTGATTCCGTGGCAGAGTAGGGCTGCATGTGGCATGCCTGTAGCAGGTGCCTGCCTTTTTGCTGCTATGTTTTAAACATTGCATTTGATGACCAAGTGTTGGAGATGGATTTCTTGATAGTGGAAGGTATTCCCATGCTCTCTGTGCTTTGCCATTTATTGAGTGTAATTGTTGAAATACTGTCTTAATTCTTTATTATTTAACATTTATTTTTTTTTTTTTCAGAACTGATTTTAGATTACTTAATTTGTTTAAACATTGACATTATGATATTAACTTAATTTTTGCATCTGTAGGGGACTGAAGTTAAGACAGAACTTCAGACTTAATGCCAGCCTTGGTGTTTTTGTTTTTGTTCCTTGGACCCTTCAGACTGTTGTTTTCTGCATCTTAAATTATTCTCAAAAGTATCAAGCAGTGAGAGTTATTCAGAAGTCTACAGGAAATGCACACATCCTTTTTTTCAGCCTGTAAAAAACGTCAACACTGGGGAAAACTTGAACTGTTCCAGGAAACAGGCCTCCGTGTTTGTAAGCAACTTCATTCTTAGCATGTACTTTTCAAATGTGCTCCACCCCTACCCCTTTAAGTCCTTTTGTTAAATCTTGTGTAAGTTTCAGTCTGGTTTCTGCCATTCTTCAGCAACGAAGGGTACTGAGTGAAGCCCAATCTGAAATTTTTATTTATTTTTTAAATTTGTGGAGGCTGTGATAGTTCAAGGCAGGACTTAAAGGAATGTGTCATGTTTTAATCAGTATAAAAGAGCATTTAAGCGAGAGCTTTGACTGTGTTAAATTCATTTACAAACATCTTTGGCTCAGTCAGGGTTATGCCAACTGTTTAATGAAATCTAGCACTGTTTTCCTTTAGATGAGTGACATGAAAAATGTGAAAACATTCAAATCTAGGCTTTCTAACTGAACCTGTTCTCTGCATATGCCCTCCATCTGACTTGAGGCAAGGGTGGGAAGAAAGTCTTCCCAGTGAAATCTGCTGGATTTTTCATTCTCTCAACTGTTACAGCTGAGTTTGGACTATGAATTTTCAAAAATCCTTCTTTATCACAGATGTTGTTTATCTGTGTTATCAAGTTGTTACTATTGTTTTAAGGTGTTTGTTACCACATATTTAACTCAGAAGTGCCTGCTTATTTAATTAATTCATCACTATTATTGTCACAGAAACAGAACTTTCTGAAGCAAGTCTAAACTAGGACTTGATTCTGCTAAATACAAATTCATAAAATGTGAAGGAAAAATGAGTTTGATAAGCTATTTTAGTCAAGGCAGCTTAAGATCTGATGCATTATCAGTCATGAAATTAAATTCACAGTTCTCTGAAGGCTCATCAAGGTTCATGAATAGCTCAGGTTGGAAGGAATGCCTGGAGTGCAACCAGTGCACCCTCCTGCTCAGAGTGAGTCCAGGTGGGTAATGTTGCTCAGGGCTTTTGCTTGTTCAGAAGGATAGAGAGATGGAGACTCCACGGCCTCAGCACACCCCTTTTGATACTTGACAAGCCTCATAATTAAAATACTTTTGCTTTGTGATGGAAATTTCCTGTGTTGCAATGTTTCCAAATATCCTGTCCATCTGCCAGAGAAGTCTGGCTCCCTCTTCTCCATACCCTTTTGTTCAGTAGTTGGAGACAGCAGTAAGGTCTTCCTAAACTGTTTCTTCTTAAGCCTGAACTAACCCAACCAATATCATAGGTAAATGGTTGTGCTCAATGATTTTATAGATATTTTCCAACCTAAAAAATTCTGTGATCACTCCAATGTATGTGAACATTGCTGTTTAGTCAAAGGTTCTCATTTGAGAATCTGTCTCTCTTGAGAATCTGTTTTTTTAATGAAGTTGGAACCTGGTTTTAAACCAAGGGGTTTTTTTATTGCTCTGTGCTTTTCTCTCCAGCAGTTTATGGTTGTAGGCAATAATTATATGAGTACAGAAAAGTTCTCAGATAGTCTGGTATTTTATACATCTTCCTTTGCCCTTCAGTAATTGCATTTGTGCAGTAGCAAAATCACCATTCCTAGTGGTGGTATTCACTTTTTACATTCTTTTTGATCGCATCTTGAACCACTTTTTTAAAATGAATAATGTGTGCCTTGTAGAAGTCAAATATGCGAACCATAGAGGATGCTCTCAATGGCATGTGTTCTTGCAAGCTGAGATGTGAGTTTGTATCCTGGTATTTAAGAGGCAGCATTTTGCTGAGGCAGTAGTCCGCCTTGTTCTTAAAATGAGCGTTCAAGTTTGAAGCATAAAACGATCAGTTCCTGCTTTGTGGAATTGTGTAGATTGGATCATAGTGTGGTGACGTAGAGCAAGCTACTTGCAACCATAGATCCACTCTGATGGGCTTCTATTTTATTCTTTTTTAAGCTTTTATTTTAACTAGTTTTAAAAGGAGTAATTTGGCAAATGCTGCATTGGAGTCCTTACTGATGCTTTAGGCTGTAAAAAACACTCACTGCAATGAATGTACAGATGAGGAGTGTTAATGCCTGAGTTATCTGATGGAGGTTACCAGTATCTATGCACGTATAACTCAGTTAAACAGGATTAGCCTTGTAGGGTACCCAAGCTGGTGGGAATGCTCAGATAGATGGAGTGTGTTGAGCACAGAACTCCAGTCAGAATTGTGACCTTGTGTTTAGGAGCTCTTTCTTCACAGAAGGACCCGAGTGAGTTTGCTTAATTGGGCTTTCTGAATCCCTTCCTCCTCCCCTAATGTATTTCAGGTGTTTAGTGTCTCTGAGTCTATCTCCTCTTCTTAAATTGGAGTGGTTATGAATCATGCAATTTCCTGCTGCAAACAAAGCTGAAAAATCCTGAAGTAATTGTATGACTGGCATTAACACAACTTTGTGTTGAGGAAGTGTGACAACATTAGCATCCAGAGGTGATGTACTGTTAGGTGTTCTTACAAAGAGTGAAAATACTTCCTGCGGCTGTTTAGGTGCGTGTGGCTTCAGCTTTTACCAGAGTTGTGTTCAGGTAAAGAAGGGCTTGAAAATCTGTAGTAGTTCACTAAATACTCTGTCTCTTGTTAATTATAGTTTTGATAGTAAGTGAGGACTGCATATGGAGGCAAGTGTGCTGATAGTGTTGTCAAGTAGGGAAGAAATGAGCTGAAAGACCACAGTCTCAGAATAGTGACTGGAAGAAATCTTGGGAGTATTGCTACATTCAGCCAAAAAAATGGAACAAATCAACCATGGGCAGAAGGAGGGCATTCAAGGCCTGAAAAATGTCTGTCACGATGCTGTGTGTTTGATGTGAGTGAGCCTGGAGAGCTGTATTTTGCTGTCAAAAGCAGTGCTTAGACTCCTTTATCTGGGTCCTGTTAGACAAGCTTTGTTAGAATCTACATGCGTGTATCTGCAGTAGAAGAAAAACATGTTATACCAAAATACACTGAGTATTGGCCTTCAAATTGGCTGAAATGAGTGAAATATTTTAATAATATTAAACTGTATTTTACTCAAAGTTTATACTGCTCTCTTATTCTCTCTTTGGTGAATGTTGGAGAGATGGGAATGTTTTAAAGTGTTATCTCCTTACCAAAGAGAATCTAGCTCTCAACGGGAAGCAAAGTAAGCTGAGTGACAGTGGGGACAGCTTCTTTCTCTATTCTGAATGACACTCCTTTCTGTATAAATACTGCATGAATCACTGCTCCTTGTCTAAACCCTGAAAAACGCTTCTTCATTCGCCCACCTGTTTGGACACTGTAGGAGTGAATATCCAGTATAGACAAATATTTGTATAGGACAGCAGCTTAAAATGCAGCAGCTAGAAGTATCTTTGAAGGAAGAGGCCCAAAAGAATGTGAACCAAAATTACTGTAGGAGATCTAAAGGTTTCTCTTTTGTTTTAAATGTGGTTTGTGAAGCTAAATTAAGACTATCATCACAGTAGGTTACAAAGATGTTATATTTGTTGAGAAAATAGTGCATAGAAGAATTCCAGCAGTTTTATTATATGCATGTCCTATTCTCAGTGCACGGAATTGCAACTGAATACAGTTCCCTTCTACCAAAAAACCCTTAAGATAACTTGGCAAGTTGTACCGTGTATGATACATAGCAGTGAGTGTTAATATGTACTTAACAATGTATGGTGCGTCATAGATAATTGACACTCCTCTGTGTTAACTGTGTGGACTGCCAATGTTTGTATAAAGACCAAATGATATAGAATTATTGCCTGGAATTCCAGTTTCATTCCTTCCTCTTATGATGTTGTGTTTGAATTTCAGAGTAATTGGTCTGGAAGCTCCCATGATTCAGTCCAGTCAAGGAGAGTGGTTATTTCTCACAACATGGATAAAGCACTGAAAGAAGGTGAGAATTAACTTGGTCTAAGGTGCATTGGTATTTGAATATCTCTTGTCATCTTAGCAAACCGTAACTGTAGAGTATTGCTGGATTTTAGAATAAGACCCTGATATTCTCTGTGATCTAAAACCAGAAGGTCTTTGTCTTCCCAAGAGATGCAGTATAGCAAGTTGTATGATGTTTTTTGTAATACAACTGATTTTTTGTTTGTTTGGTTTTTGGGTTTTTTTTGTTTGTTTTTGTTTTGTACTTTTTTGTTTGTTTGTTGTTTTTTTTTTAAACAGAAATGTATTAAACTACAGTCCTTAATACTCGTGCAGAAAACCAGAGGGTAATATTTAAAATATTTTTGATTGGGTTTTCCTGAACTGATAACTCTTGCATGCAGTCTTCCTGTTTAGTGCAATTCTTTCCATAAAAAGTAAATTTAAAATGAACATTTGAATTTGTCTGATACAGTCTATCAACCTTTTCTAAATATTTAATTTTGAATACTTTTTCCTTTAAGATTTATTTGCAGCCTTTTTCCTTATCTTTTTCATAAACTATTTTAACATAATCATGATTTGTTTTTAGGAAGCATTTTCTTTTGGAATCAGTCAGAGGATTCCTGATTATATGAAAAGGATAGTAAAGTCTAAACATTATGTATAGAAATAAGCACAGACAGGTTATTTGCTGTATTCTTTCACATGTGAACTTTACATTTTGGTTAACCTGACTTGGAATTTGAAATGAAGCCTTGATGTAATCACAGAAATGGAGGCGGTGGGGTTATTTGGAGACAGACAACAGGCATTGTGAAATATCAAGAGAAAGATAGTCGTGTTACACTTCCCTTCTGTTACTTGTGTGTAGGAGTAACTCATGTGTCTGTGAAACTGTGGCAGCTGTCTTCATCTAAGGTGTTTATCCCACAGATCATTCAGCTGGGTGCATGAGGCCATCTCTACTCAGTAAGGCTGAAAGAAAGTTAATAGTATGTGATTCATTTTTCAGAGTTGAGTACCTTCTGTTGTGAGAGCTCACTTGCCTTTCTGCTCCTTTTTTTTTCAGAGTGGCTTTTACCCTCCATTCCCACTCTGAATTTTGGAGAGCAAACTTGTCATATTCTGTTGTATTTCTTCCAGGCCTAAGTGATGAAACCAGATTCTCTGTTATGCAGTTTGACAAACATGAGTCTGTACTTTTTGCTCTACCATACAAAGACTTAAGCAAGTATTTTGGGTTTGGAGTGAGTCAAGTTGGACATACTGAATGAATCCTAAAAGCAATACTTTTTTATTAGAGTAAAATAATCAGTCTGTCTGAAAATAGACAGGACTTCTTGCCCTGTGACAGTTCTGAAATTTGTCGTTGTCTTGATGTAAATGTTTTTTTGGTGTGTGTGTGTGGTTTTTTTTGTTTGTTTGCTTGTTTTTAACAAGTTCAAGGTTCAATAAAATCATATTACTAGCAGTATAAAAAATACTATCTGTTTTTCTGTTTCCAGTCTTGCATTGATCAGGATTAAAGTATTCATAAATCCTAGGAATTTTTGAAAACTTTTGCTGTCTGAATATTACCTGCTGTCGAATGAAATGCTTTAAAATGCCTCATTCATTTTGCTAGGAGATTTTCAATTTAATTAGGTTTTAATCTTGCAGATCAGTTCAGACTGCTGTTGCCACTTGAGATTTAGAGTAGATGTTGTTAGATTACCCCAGTCAATGGTGTTTTGCTTGTTTTATTTTTTAAATCAGACTTTGTTTTTCTTTACCTTACCTTAGAAATGTATGGTTAACATTTTCAGAAGAGCCAGCATCATCTGATTCCTGTTGCTGGATATGAAGAGAGACAGCCCTTTGGTTAATTCTGACCCCTTCATCCGTTTTTCATCACTGTGTAATTAAGTTTGCCTGGGGAGTTTACCATTAGTTGCTGTATCTTGCACTCCTCAAGAACTGCCTGTTGACTGTTACTCAGACATGCTGTGCATTTGCTGGTGTTAAAGCCAGTCCGTGTGGACTTTTCTCTCTGGATTTAGTGTAGCATTCCTGAGGTTCTGTGTCACTTCAAGCACTCACTTGCTGTTGCATTTTGCTGATGTTCTCATTATAGTCTGTTAGTCTAGTTGGAAAGATAGATACCAGTCTTCATCCTTAGTTGTAACTGAAGGTGTCATGCATGTTTGTCTTATTTCAATAAACTTAAAACCATTACAGTGCTTATATGGTTTTTCTGTGGCGTTTGTTGGTTGATAATGGTTGCCTGTGTCTTGCATAGCTTCTTGTCTTGCTACAGCCTGTGTAACAGAATTGTTGGGAATCATCCTTCTACAATGTGGATCGCTAAACACCACCAAGAAGGGGTGTCTCTCTACGTTGGTTCACAGCTCTGCTCTAAATTTCTTCCCTATATCTCATTCAAAACAGTAGTAGGAAAGGTTGGTGCTTGAGAGTGCTATTTCATTCTTAACTATAGCACGTTTGCCTAAGCTGCAGATAGGAGAAAGCTGTGAATTAGTCCTGTCAGTGTGTAGTGTGTTTTATAAATTCTAAGTGGTCAAAATCAGAACAAATGTAACATTATGAAGAGGTTTTCCCTATTGAGTATGGCAGAAAGAGAGGGCCTTTTATTTGTCAACCCTGAGTCCCTTTTCAGCAGGTAATACTTGAGTGCCTAACACTGAAATACGATTTTGCCGAATTTTTCATGCTTTCTCTTGGTAGATTGATTTGACTCCTGTTTGCTCTTCATTTCTCTTACAAAAAGAAAAGGTAACCCACTTTGACAATACTTTTAGCCACTTAATGCTACGTGTTGCTTGCCTAGTCACTTCCAGTTTTCAGCCCATATCTTATGATAGCGTGGTAATGTGTCTCCTAAGAGAGACTGTGTTCAGTCAGACTCGTGCTGCCATTGTACAGCATACTGTTTTGGGCTGAGACTGTAGCTGTCAGTAGACTTATCTGCCGTGTGTATAGCTGGTCTCCCAGGAACTGAACTTGGTGTTCCATTTTTATTGCTCCACATCTAGTGGTCTTTTTGTTATTCTTCGCAGTCGTTATCTCTCCTGTTTTAGTAGTGCCAAGAAAATAGATCTTCATACCACTTAGCTGCTTTATTGGATCATTTATAACTAAAACAGTACAGGTCAATTCACAAATCCCAACTGTACTCCACTGGTGAAATTGTTCTGCTGTGAAAATTACCGTTTCTTAGCTGTTAGAATATTTTGTGCTAGAGAACCATCTCTTATCATAGTGGGTAATCTTCTTTTGACCCTGTCTTGAGGTGACCTCGTTGGAAATATTTTGGGAGTTTAATTAGATTGTTCCTAAGCATCAGATCTTTGCTGTCTCTATTGACCCCTTAGAAGAACTCTATTTAGGGAGGGAAGGCAGTACTTCCCTTTACAGAAGATTTTTCCTTGACTTTCTCATTTCCCAACTTAAGGTCCACATGTTTTAGGTAAAAATTTGCAATAGCTTCTGCCACTCTTTATATGAAAATTTTTTTTTTCTTCACAGCTTTCAAAAATGATTTTTTTTTTTTTGGTCCAAAATGTCAGCAAGACAATTTGAATTTGTTCTCTCTGCTCCTGGGATTCAAATGCTGAAAGCTAAACTCTTGGCAGAGGATACATATGGAAAACTATTTGAGTATAAATGTGTATTTTTTTAATAGTATACATTTCCTAGATATTTCTGACACATTTTTTCCTCTCTTTTTTTATATATTTGGAAATTTTTGAGTTTTTTTCCTGCATATTCATAAACAATGTTAAAGACACAAATGTCAAGAAAATTGTGATAAAAATAAACTGAAGAATTTGGAATGGACTGTCCAGGGTATGATCAGTTTTGCACAGGGCCTATCAATCTATGCACAGTGATAACATCTAGACCCTATTCATAAGGTTTGAATAATGTTGTAAAATACAAGTAAGCCAAGAAATGCTAGTGATTTTTTCCAAACACAAACTTTACAAGATAACTGGAATCTTTAAATTTCTATTTCTAGTGACTGCGGCAGTCTCACACTCACTGAAGTCTTGCCATTTACATATTGTTTGGTCAACCTTTTACACTATGGTCTAAGTGAATATTTAGTGGGCATGAGAAACTTCAGTAAATAAAGATAATATTAAGTATGAATCTCATCCTCTTAATTTGGCTTATATAGCTCAAACATAGCGAAAGCTAAAATACAGTAAATGAATAATGGCCTTTATATCTTTCATCTTTTAATGTAGAAGTTAATGTCTTGGAAATTATTGAATTTCATATTCAGAGTATTTGTTAGTAATTTTAAGGACTTTATTATGCGAGTTTTAACATTTTAATTTGAGAGTTTTTGTTGCTTTTAATTTTGTTGAGGTTTTTTTTAGACTGAATTGATTTTTGGCAGAGGGAAAAGTAGTGGCTATAAGAAATAACAAATCATATAATGTGTGATTCCCTAGGACAGTCCTTTAACAGGTACTTATCTGTGCTATAATCTGTCATCCTTTTCTCTTCAATTTTTATTTAAAATATTTTTCTAAAAATATAGCTTATTAATAACTATGCATGTTAGATACAGTGTAGTCGCACAGAACTGTAGTAATGATTCTTGGCTCTTTGGATGCTGGTTTTCTGATACAGGCTCTTAACACAATTCATACTAACCTTCCGTTTCTGTTTGAGATTGCAATGCTTGCTGCTCTAGAATAATTCAACTTAATTTTGTAGCTGTAACTTCTCTTCTGCTGTTCTTATAGTCACAGGAGAGTTTTGGATCTGACTATATATTGATGTAATTTTTCTGGCCCCTCCAGTGCTTTCAGGGAAGGATCTTTACTTCTGTTGGAAGTTGGAAGCCTGTGTTTGCATTTGCATAGTGAAAATATCTACACTCTGTTTTTTAATACTGCTTTGGGAAAAAGAGTAGGGATTCTTCAGATTTTTGTTATTTTTAATAAAGTTGGTAAATGAATCTTAACAGCATAAAAACTGTCCAGTGGGAAGCTCTGCAGATTTGAAGCCAGTCTGACCCACTGAATCTTGTGGTGCCACTGAACTTCTGAATGAATGGATGTGTAAGAAGGGGCAGAATTTACTGTAGGACGTGTGTGGGAATGAAGAAAGGATCTAGATGAGTGTCCTCACTAAACCTCCACACAAGCTTCTGGCTCTCTTCTCCCAATGCTTTTAGTTTACAGTATTTAAAAAGAGTGATTGAAGAGGTTCAACTTCAGTTTCAAATGAGACTGACTTTTAATCACATTATAACAACTTGGGACTTGGATCTTCTTAACTAGTTTAGAAGACCCAATAGAAGTTTCTGCAGTTTTGCACCAGATTCATTGTGGTCACTGCATTTGATAATGATCAGAAGAGATTTGTTCCATGTTTGTAGTGGATGTGTTAATCATAGTAAGGTATTACCCTGAATGTGTTCCGCTTCCTTTTTCATTCACTCCTTGTCTTCTGACCAGTTGTTTTCAGCGTTTTAGAGAACGTGCAGTATAAAAATAAGGAGAATAGATACATGAGCAAATTTTTCCTATGAAGGAAGCAAGCTACTCTCTATAAAATCTGTACTTTTGTTTTCTGTATTTCTTTAGAGTGCTGAAAAAGGCACCAGCTGCATTAATGGGCATGAAACTAAAGCAGCAACTGTGCACCATGGCCAAGATGACACACATGGATGAGGCAGTGTCTTCGCCAGCCTTAAACAGGCTGCTGTTAGTGTCTGTGGCTGGTGTTCTCTTTAAATATTATTTAAACAAAGTCCTACAAGCTGTCTCACTGCTTATTTAGACATAGATTCTGAGCTCTAAAGAGCCCTGAATTTTATAGAGAACTGCACTGTTGTGATACAGAAAAGGAAACAAGGCTCAGAAGTGACAGGGAAACCATAGAAAGCATGTAAACAAAGAGAGTTCTAAAAGATAGGTGCAGGAAAATATGGTTTAAGGTGGTGTAATCCTTTTAAAGTGTTGAAAGTGTATAACTGGCAGAGAGAAACACAAGTGAAGTATTTTGGACTTGGCATGGTTTATTTTTGGTGATAACTGATGATATTTTGTCTTGAGTTTGATAATGCTGCTATATTTTGTGGTTCTTTCATGTTGATACACCTGGTTGGAGAACTGCGCTGTCACCTTGCTTTGTTTGAGCAGGAGTCTTCCCACCATGATAAGTCTTGTTTCAGGTATTTCAGCTGGGGGTATGCTAAAGTTGGAGGAGTTGCACTCTGATATAACAATTCTATTTAGTTTGAATGTTTTACTTTCCTAGAGCACAGAGATGTAACACTGAATGAGACAGAAATCATGAGTGGCTAAAATGAATCAAAACATGTATTATGTACAGTGCTAGAACCTGAGCTCATTTTGGAGAGGAGCTGCTTAAAAACAGAGTTATACATTAAGGGTTGTTAGGAATAGGTGATGTGTTCTGAAAGATAATACAATCTAAGGGATCAGGGTATGAGCTTTGCTCTTGTATCTTGTACTCTTGCTCTGTAGAGTTCTGTTAAGTCGACATCTGTAGGAGCCACCACTCCATACGTGGCTTGTCTTCTTAGGCAAAAGATGCTGGAGAACTCTGCTACTTTGTGAAAGATAGAGAGGATGTCTCCAAAAAAATCTGAAAAGGTTTCTTTTTTTTTTTTCCCCCTCAGTGATATTAACAAATACCACATCCAGTGTGTTTTGAATGCACTTGAGAAATTTTTGGTCTTCCACAGAGTAGGTGAAAAGGAAGAATTTGTGCTATGGTGAGCTTTTCTATGGGAACTGCTGTGGAAAAAGAGATACCTGAAATGTGTATAGTAATGGGAGACTTGAGAAAAATGATAAAATTTCAGTTTGTAAAATAGTGTTCCCAGTTGCTTCTTGGTGTATTGATGGATTATTCTTCACCTTGCTTATCAGAAGATCACTACCTTTTATAACTGTTTCTATCACTGTAGTATTTGTAGATGAGAGTTTTCAATGGAAGATTATTTCTAAAATAGAAAAGTAATGAAATTGAAACATTGAAAGTTCCTATCCTGCAGTATGGCTTTGCTTATTTTTTGCTCTCCTAGATCAGAAAAAAGAACAAATACTTCAAACACTTTATTTGTTTATTGAACTGTTGGGATTTTTTTCTGAATTAGTAATTAAAAAGCCTTGAAATGACTTAGCAAAAGGCTTTTAACTATATATTTTAATATACTGACTGAAGTGACTCAGCTTCTTTCTTTATAAACCAGAGGAAGCTGATTGATGAAGCAATTGACTAGAAACTTCTATCAATTTTAGCCATTTCTTTCTAAATGCATTTAAGAAGGTAATATTGGGTCAGGTTTGCTAAGTTTGCATGAAAAGGCAGGCGAAAGTATTCAATTTAAGTTTTCCTGTAGTATGCTGTTTGTTCACTGTCACAGTGCCAGGGAGATTTTCATAGTTTAGTAAACTGCCACAGAAATAACTTCTATCAAAGTGGAAAGTAAGAAATAGTGAAGTCATATGATTACTTTGCACCACAAGCTTACACTGACAAATGAGGTGTACTTTTGGTATAAAAAGTCTGAAATCGGGATGCCTGGTAAAGAAGATGCTCAGATTATCGGGTGTAAAACCCTTCCCCCTGCCTCCCCTCCGCCTTGTTATCCCTCTGGCAGATGCAAATTGACCCTTGCAAGGCTTTCTTTTTCACTGTCTTGTTGTAACTACTAAACACTGTTCATGTGTGCTTCCTGAACACCTCCCTCTTAGACCTTCAGGGACATCTGCTAGAGTGAAACATCAGTAAAAAACCTGGTGACGCACAAACATTGTCAAAGAGAAAAGTCACAATGGTAGAAGATGGTGTTGCCATGGTCCTTGAAATTACAGTAATCTTGGTTATTGCCTGTAGATATGGTTTGGAATGCTTTGTCACTTTTGAAGTTCATGTGGTATCGCTAATCTACTTGTTCTCATTTAGCTTTTCTGATCCTATAATGTACTTTCTGTGGTTGTATATGTCTTTTGAAATCCAAAAATCTTACCACTTCCCCTTTTAAGTGTGACTTTGGAATGGGGACTGTTGAATTCCTATGTAAAGGAGGCTGGTTTCAGTCTGAAGGAGCTTAGTCACCGTCAGATTATATGATAGTTCATATAACCACATATAAAGCCACTGTTGAGAGACAGATATTAGTCTGAGGTTTGTGTGTAGCTGGTAACCTGACTGTCTGAGCAAATCCAATTACAGGCTTTGCTTTGCAAAGTGACCTCCAGTAACCTGTTAGGTGCAGATTGCTGTAACTTCACCAACCTTACTTTCTTTGGCAAGAATTTAAAACCTGAAAGTAGACATGAAACCTATTACCCATCCAGTTTTTGAGGAGAAGGGTGGAGGATTGTATTTTTCCTATCTTGTTGTGCCTTCTCCTTTTGCAGTTTTTGCTGTTAATTGTTTCGTTTCTCCTTTCAGTGTTTGACTACAGCTACAGAGATTACATCCTGTCCTGGTATGGGCAACTCAGCAGAGATGAAGGGCAGCTGTACCAGCTGCTATCTGAAGACTTTTGGGAGGTTGCCAAGCAGCTGCGACAGAGGCTGAGTCACATTGATGTAGTTAAAGTTGTCTGCAATGATGTAGTGAAAGCTTTACTCTCGCACTTCTGTGACCTTAAAGGAGCCAATGCCAGGTAAAAACAAAACTGCATTTCACTGGAATTTTCTGCTTCTCTCTTTACTAACATGTGCTGTATCAAAGTAATAAAGAGTGCAATGCTGATGACATAGTTCAAGCGTATTACCAGTTTTATAGATCAAGCAGGCTTCAGGGCATCTGTAAGACCTGTACAAGGAAACACTTGTCCTCCTTTTTCTCAGAGCTTGGATTCACTGCTATTCCTGTTTCATCCTTGAATCCTTGGCTCACAGTAGGAGGTGGGCTGTGTGAGCAGTTCCTGCAAAGTAGTGTGAACCTGCAAGGGAAAGAAGGGGTGCTGTCAGAGCAGCCAACAGACAAGAAGATTGTTATTTGCACCTTTCTCGAAATAGCACCAGGGTTAATTCCATTCAGCTTTCCATTTCTTCTAGCCCCAGGAAGCAAAACCTTGTGATTTCTCTAAGTGGCCTGTCCTGTGTTAGCAGGATTTTTATACTGGAAAAATCAATGGCTGTATTTTCTTTTTCTGCATAGATTATCTTGCTAACTTAATTAATTTCTCTTCTTTGTTCACTTGAAAAAGTCAGGTATCCACTGAATACTAGAGTTGCGGCCAAATTGTAATTGCAAATGAGAGTTCTTAGCTTATGCAATTCCCATGTTTGAATGCACAGTTTGTCTAATTGTGCATGGAAGTTAGGCTTATGTCTGCACTTACCTACATTTCAGTTATCCACATTGAAATATGCTTTGGTCATTCAGATTTAAGCTATATAATTTATTCTTTGATGTTATTTTGCCAATGGTGAGATCCACACTTTTTTCACACCCCTTCAGAGAAAACAGATGAGCTGTGCTCTGTCAGTGACCAATCTGTCTGTTACTATTTACACTTCTTGCTGTTCTGGGGCAGAAAAAAGGGTTAACATTCTTGTAGTAGATCTCAACTCTAAAGATAATGTGTAGAAAAAATAAAGATGGAAAAGCAACTAAAGGGTAGCTGTGTTCAAGAAAAGAAGAAATAAAGGTGTATTTACTTTGCTGCAAACTTGCACTGGATTCCAGATACTACTTTCTTTTACCTCCAGAATGTGGTAGAAATCTCTTGGTCAGGTGAAGGTCCTTGATTTATAAGTATTATAATTGCACTTGTCCTTTATAGCTGTAATGTACTTGCTTTTGGGAAGAGTATGATGTGAATAGTTAAAGAATGAGGATGTTGGATTAGGATTTCTTTTTTTTTTTTTTTTTTAAAGTCTGAATGTTTTTCTGTTTGAAGCTGGGTATGTAGAATCTAGAATTGCAGAATTATTTAATGTTTCTAATGCTGGTTATTGATGAGGTTTCTTACCTACTGAGAATTATGGCTACTTTGTCTGGTCTTTGTTGGATTGTTATTTCCATTATATAGAGCTAAAAGGAATTATCTTGGTTATTTTCCAGTTAACTTTTTTACTTGGTTTTAGTAAACGCATCTTAGACAGTGCAGAATAAGGCAGGATGCATTAACATGCGGTGGAAAAAAATCCTATTGAGAATTAATGTGATAGTGGTTTAAACAAAACGAACAAAAAAACCCCCAAACATACCCCACAGTTCTAACTGCAGAATTTGTAGAGGTTGAAATGGACCCACTGACTGTTTTTCACAGACTGCAAGGCTGTGAATTCAAGAGGAAAAAAGGTCTAGTTTTAACATGCCTAACAGATCAGCAGCACAATCCTCCATGACGCAAGTTGTGAAGCACTAGAATATCCTCATGCTCTTCATCCAAACTTGTTCAAAAGGTCCAGGGAGCTGTTTCAAAATTGTGCAGGGCTCACTGTTTCTTGGCAGATGGAGAGAGGGTTTAAATGCTTTGTAGGTACTATGACAAAGTAAGCAGAAAGGTGTCATTATGCTCACACACTACAGGTGGAATTTGTGCTGCTGAGTTATCTGAGCATGCATGTAATAAACCTGAAAGCACAGCAAATATTCTGGTGGTGTTTTCAAGAGAATTTGTGGGTTTTAAGAATAATTTGAGTTTTGTACAAAATTGCCTGCTGCTATGGAATTTACTGGGCTAGAACCTGCTGATATTTTAGGCTGTAGACTGATAATTACAAAGTATGTCTCTTCTAGTTTGGAAGCCTTCAATTAGTTTCTATATTGCTGTCCTGGTTTCAGCTGGGATAAAATTAATTTTCTTCCTAGTAGTTGGTATGGTGCTATGTTTTGGATTTAGAATGAGAATAATGCTGATAACACACTGGTGTTCTAGGTGTTCCTAAGCAATGTCTATGTTAAACGTTTTAACTTCACGTGCTGCCGGCAGGGAGGCTTGAGGTGTGGGAGACACGAGAAGCTGGGGAGTGACAAAGCCAGGACAGCAGACCCAAACTGGCCAAAGGGATATTCCATACCATATGGTACCATGCTTGGTATATAAATTAGGAGGGAAGCTGCCTCGGGGTGGCTGTTTGGGAACTGGCTGGGCATCCTTCAGCAGGGGTTGAGCAATTGTATTGCTCAGAGTCCCCCCCCCCCAACCTGACCTTGAACAGTTCCAGGGATGGAGCATTCACTACTTCTCTGGACAACCTGCTCCAGAGCCTCACCACCCTCACAAGAAAGAATTTTTTCCTGACATCTGATCTAAACTTACTCTCAGTTTGAAGCCATTCCCCCATGTCCTATCACTACATGCTCCTGTAAATAGTCTTGCTTCTTGTAAGTAGTCTTGCTCCATCTTTCTTGTAGGTTCCCTGCAGGTACTGGAAGGCTACAATTAGGTCACCCCAAAGTCAGCGGTTTTATTGTTTTCCTGGTTTCTGTTGAAAGCAAGAGACAGCTATTTTTCTAGATGAAATACTCAGTATCAGAAGGACTTGGCAAGGTACAAACATGCAGTAAAAGTCTTTCTGTGAAGCTGCCCATGTGAAAGGAAGAGGGTGTTCCCTTATATTTATTGTGGTCTAAGAATAACTGCCTCAAATATTGTTACAGAACTATTACTATTTGATAAATAAAATCCTGTGCTGGGTGCAGCATAGGCAAAATAAGATTTACATACATGAGATCAGTAGGTATCATAGTTTAAAGCCCACTCAGCAACTAAGCCCTGCACAAACCACTCACTCGCCCACCAGTGGCCTTGGGAGAAAACTGGAAAAGTGAGAAAACTTGTGGCTTGAGACAAAGACAGTTTCACAGGTAAAACAAAAGCGCAACCAGAGCAAAACAAGGAATTCATTCACCATTTCCCATGAGCAGACAGGTGTTCAGCCATCCCCAGGAGAGCAGGACTCCATCACACACAGCGGTGACATAGGAAGACAAATGCCGTCGCTGCAAAAGTGTCCTTCCTCTTCCTCCTTTCCCCAGCTTTATATGCTGTTTGTCCTCTCAACTTCTTGTGCACCGTCAGCAGCAGGGTGAGTCAAGAAGCAGAAAAGGGTCTTGATGCTGTCCAAGCACTGCTCAGCAATAACAAATCCATCTCTATGTTATCAACACAGTTTTCAAGCCCAAATCTAAAATGCGGCCCCATAGAAGCCACTGTGAAGAAAATTGCAATAGCCAAAACCAACACAGTGGGCAAGTAGGTTTTGAAGATAATAATTTCTGCTTCTTCTGAACCCCCTGACAAGCAGTGGTTTTTTAAGAAACCTCAGCGAGAAGAGGTCACAGTGACATTGATTTATTATTATTGTTGTTATTACTACTATTACTAGTATTTTGTTTATTTTGTTCTATGTTTTTTGATTGAGTGTTCACTGTTTTTAACCTACAGTTGGGGCACCTTTGATCCCAAAGACAGAGTAAGAATTGGTTTCTGCAGCTATGAAATCCGATGTTACAGGCTGCTTCTGGCAAACGGACTGCTACACAACATCTGATAGGAGATACTCTGTAGTGTTTTTACGTGTGGGTGTGCCCAGACTTAGCAACATGAGTGTTTGGGGGCTGCAGGCTACTCCCAGGGCTGATTTAGAACCCATAGTTAAGAGCTCAAAGCTTTTGGAAAGTGTGAGGGGAGGAAGTGCTGTGGGGAAATTGCTGTTTCAGTGATCATTTAAGCAGTTTGAGGATTAATGTTTGTATCATAAATGTATTGATAATAGCCCTTTTGTTTTCTATGCATTACTGACAGGGTAAGGAGAAAAAACAACTGGTAATTCTCTTGGCCTATGTGAATAGCTTTGCATGTATAGGATACATAACTTAATTTCTTTGTGATTGCAGTATGTATTGTGATAAGACTGTAAAAAATTAAAGGTGCTGCCAACCACAAACTGATCAAGAGCAGACTGATGCAAAGGGATTTATGCAAGCACTTGAGATTTAACTTAGTTAATCCAATAGATTCATCCAAGTTGTCTAGATAGCAACTAAACACCTCTCACAGGTCTTATTTTTCTTTTATAATTTAATTTCCTGCTCACAAACCAGGAATACCCAGAACTACTTATCACAGTCAGTCTCTGGAAAGGTGTATCAAGGGGATTAGGATGAAATTGTAAATAAATGTTGCAATGGGAGCAGCTGTATGGAAGTACTGAGAACAAAATAGTCATGGAAAGCGACGGTCAGGGCACATTGTTAAAGTCAGCCCCTGGGTAGCACCAGGTCTAAAGCTCACCATAGCTTTCAAGCTTCAGTGTGGGAAGTTTGGGTTTTCTGTTAGTCACTGAGTATAACCAGACACCACAGTAAGCATTAATTAGGATGTCCTGGTGCTGATGGGATCATACCGCAGGTTGAAGGCATTCATACGTTCTTAGCATCTGTTATTAATCTGACGTCTCAAATTGTTTTTCCTGAAAGAGGTAACTGTGGCATGTATAAATAACAGGTTTATTTGCAGTAAACATCAGTTGAAGTGATTTATAAAACTTGCTGATTTATCATGATAAAATGGCAGCTGTGGAAATTTTGGGGTTTATGTTGTCCATATTTTTTGTTGTACTTTCTGTGTTTGATGTGGTTTATTTTCAGAGTTGTGGGGGTTTTTGTTTTGTTTGTTTGTTTTAAGTAAGTACTTTTTTCAGGCGTATTTGTTATACTGGTTTGCAAAGGTCTAAATTTGTGTCTTTCTTAGAAAGAACAAATAGATTGAGAAATTTTTACTTTGCCGCACTGTCAGTAAGCTTATCGTTCTGAGGGTAATACAGGTGAAAAGATGGAGTCTGTGGTTCTGGTAGTTCTTAGAATCAATTTAATGAAACTGCATTGTGAATGCTGAATATACTGATGCCAGTCACTTAGTTGCATATGCACTTCAGTTTACAATGGTACTGATTGGGACTTAAATGTCTCTCTGCAAGACTCTCTCTTGAAAGACTAAATAAAGAAATAGCAAGGCTGAAGGGAACACTTCATGATCTATTTATTTATTTCAAGGAAAAACTCTTAAGTAATTTTCTGTAGAGGAGTTGTTAATGCTTTTTAAGACTTTTTCTTTTTCCCCCCCTCTTAGGGGAGAGGAGTGTATGTGTGGATATAACTTACTTAATTGCTTGCTTCCTAATTTCTAAACAGACTGACCTATCATGTTTGTCAAAGACACCTTGCATTGGAAACACGCACCTTTTAATACTCCTGACTGTAATGAGTCTTTACAATACAGGGAGCTTCCAGATGGTCCTAATCAAAAATGTGGATATCTTGAGTAGATCCTAGGAAAAAAAGAGACATTTCCTTGAGGTTCCTATATTAGGAAGCCTGAAAGCCCAGGTGATAGTTCAATATTACAGAACAGCTGTGGGTTCTGCATTCCTGAGAAATGAAAAATTGTTGTTAACAAGGTGTTGATATTGGCACAGAGTTGCTTAATTATGGTATGGGAAATGACGATCTTTCTGTAACACTTGTGATGTTTTTAACTGCTTGCCTTCAGAAATACCACAGCAAATCTGCTGTTCTTCTTTCCTTTATAAAGTGCTGCATAAACTTGCGGGTTTGCAGCACTAAGGGGTAAAATCGTAGTATTGATGACATTCAGTGGGATACACAGTAATTGCACAAAGCAGTCTCAGAGCAGGGAAAAGTTCCTGTGGGTGTCATTTTTTTTCCCCAAAGAAAAGTACAGCTTAGAATAGACCTGGTACAAAGGAATTCACTTTGCAGGTCCTATCTGTGGGTCTATAATCATACTCTGCTGCTTTACCTTCCAGTGTTTTGAAGAGTAGCTGAAGGAAATCTCTTTGCTTTCTGACACTATGAAAATGTATTGGATAGTGTTAAAAAATCAGAGCAGTATTTTCCTAAAAAAAAATTACAAAAAAGAAATTTGGGCAAGGTTAAGGCTGGCTTTGTAGCTCATGGGGAAGTGAAGATGGATATGACCTGCGAACATACTGTGTAGAGTTCTGTCCGCTGTTTTAAATCACTGAAGTCACCTGCATCTTGATAGGCTATTATATGTCATTCTTACTCCAGTCTTGTTTGTTCAAGCAGACACAAATGAATTAAGTTGCCACTTACCATTATTTGCGTGTTGCCTGAAGCAGATTAGATGAGCCTGGTTTACAAAGCTTGTATCGTGCCTCTTTTGGAACTGTTTGCTAGAGTGCCATATTTTTATTACTTTGCACAGTTGTGCTCAGAACTCAGGTATAATTGGCTGGACTTTCAAAGCTTTCCCAAAAAATATCTGCACACAGTTTTGGGTCAGAGTTTTCTGTGATTACTAAGTGACCTTTTGTTTGGAAAATACAACCACACAGTCCCAGTAACATGTTCAAAATTAGGTAGGAAAAGTAGTATTGTTTCTCTTACTATTTGGATTATTTAATAATGCATAATATCCTTATTGACACTGGGGAGATGTAGCAGCACTCTGCTTTGGCTACATGCGTGAGGGTTGCACTTAAGTTTCTGTTTTTCCTGTTGGTGTCTACAAAATGAACAGTGCCACATTCCCACAGAGCTGAAGATCTGTGTTTTGTAATCACGCCTTAAGAATAGGCCTGATCAGGACATCTTAGCTCCTGCTCCAAGATAGTAAACAGATACGGTTTTGTAGCTGAGCAGCGATGTTAATACTTTGTGACTGCTTACTGCTCCCTTTCTTGATGTGTATCAGTGAAGGAGAAGCCTAAGTTAAAAGGGTTGCTGTTGACTGGGCAGACCTTTTGTTGACACACAGTATTTCCCTGCAAGCTGATCAATGGTAATATTGAAACAAATATAACAGTAATGCTTCCTGTATACATGCAAAGGAGGATAGAAGTCTCTGTCTTGTCTGTCTTATCACTGGCATAGTGATTGATTCTGTAGCTGATAAGCCTCCCCCCAAGCTGCTTCTCCTGCTTGCAGTCTTCCCCTTATTTTTCTTGCCCAACAGCAATGAAAACTGCAGGATTTGTTGACACAAGCATTTGGCACTGATATGCAAGGCTTGTTCAGAGCTGAATTTCCAGGAGACTTTTTTTTTTTTTCATAAAAAATCTTCTCTTTTGCTTTTTAGATCACATTTAGATACAGTTTGGCTAGGAAAACCATTGAACGAACCCCTCTCCTAGAGAGTCATATCCTCTTAGGTAATAGAACTCCAGAAAAGAATTGAAACTTTCTTAAATGGTTAGGAACTGGAGACTGCAACTCTGTTCCTCCCTTCAATTCCTGTAGGCAAGAACACATTAGACAAATCAGAAGGGCAAGAATCAAATATTTGCCTATGCACTTGTTTATTCTGTTCCATTTTCCATGTGTGGTCTGTTGATTGTGTGTCAGAGAAGTCCTGGCGTAGATTCAGCTCAGCAAAACTGTGTACATTGACTCTTGAGTGGGAATCAATCTGTACAACAGGGAGACAGACTTTTCCTGCATAGGTGATACTATAGCTGCAGTTAATGTTTCAGTGTGCTTGCAGTCCCAAACAGACTGGTGCTCCTCAGGAGAGCTGTAGAGAGATACTAAAGACAAAGAAGACTAATCTCAGTTCAGAGAAATTTCGTGTGTTTTGGCTCTGTTTCATGCTTTGCACATGCTTTTAGTTCTAACTCCGTATCACTGTTAATTACACAGAAATCTGTTAAGTGATAGTCCCCATCCTCTGCACTGGTGAGGCCACACCTTGAATCCTGTGTTTAGTTTTGAGCCCCTCACCGCAGGAAAGACACTGAGGTGCTGGAGAATGTCGAGAGAAGGGCAGCAGAGCTGGGGAATGGTCTGGAGCACAAGCCTTGTTGAGGAATGGCTGAGGAAGCTGTGGTTGTTTAGCCCAGAGAAAAGGAGACTCGGGTAACGTTATTGCTCTCTGTAACTACCTGAAAGGAGGTTATAATGGGCAGGTGTCCTGTCTCTTCTCACAGGTAACAAGCAACAGGACAAGAGGAAATGGCCTCAAGTTGTGCCAGGGGAGGTTCAGATTATTAGGAAAAATTTGTTCACTGAAAGGATAGTCAAATATTGGAACACAGTGTCTGGAGAAGTGATGAAATCACTGTCCCTGAAAGTGTTAAAAATCATGTAGATGTTGCACTTAAGGACGTGTTTTTTTGGTCACCTTGGCAGTCCTGGATTAATGTCTGGAGTTAATGATCTAAAAACGTCATTTTCAACCTTAACGATTCTGCGTTTGCTGTAATTCATCCTGTTTGCCAGCATTTTGCATATCCTGGCTGTGTTTCTGAGTGACATTGGGTGAACCAACCTGTCTGGAAAATTAAGACTTAATTTCACAATAAGGAGTGGCTGTAGGTAAATGACCCAGACTGTCACTGATCTGCCTGAGGCGTGGCTGGTTTTGGATAAATAATGAATGCCTTTAAGGGAGAACATGATGTGGAATGTTTGATGTTGTATAAAGGAGGCTTTAGGATGTGTATGGAATATACAAGAGGAATGGAAATGCACTGAAGAAAATAACTATGTATTCAGCTGCCACAGAGGAAAGATCCTACCCGAACAAGATAAACAGCTTTATGAGCTCAGTCAGCTGCACCACCTGGACTGGTTGATAATCAAGATGACACATCATCTTCACACACCACTGCTTCTCAGAACAGAGTATTTACATCCCAGCTATTCCTGAGGACTTGTTTTGAAATTTGTCTTACTTATAACTGTTGAAACCCCACTATGATCCTAGTTTGCAAAAAAAATGTTTGAGAGTAATTGAATAAGAGGCTTCAGTCAAATCAAAAACCAGGTGTCAGCTTTACATTCATGTTGTTCCGAAAATTAGTTATGAAACTTGTTTTATTCACCTTAAGACAAATTACTTGTATTATTAGAACAAAAGTAGACTTATTGTTACTATTCCAACATATTATTGTCCTCCTGGACTAACAGGCAAAAATCAATTGTTGCACGGTGCAGCCTGTCACTAGTGGCCATATAGTGGTGTATAACTGAAAAGTTTTGATTTGACTGTATACAGTTCTTGGTCACTTTTTGATGTACAGAGGCAATGGGCTTGGAGCAGCTCTGTCAGTAACAATCAGTTGACTCTAACCAGGACAGCAGTCTCCAGCTCTGGGAAGAAAGCAAATGTTTTGGAAGATGGGAGGAGTCACTGGTATGAGACATGACAGAAACAAGCCCTTTTAGCAACTTTGAGCCTTTTACTGAAAACCAGTCCTGGCTGCCTTTGTAAATTACTGGGGCAGCTCTCAGGTGGCACTGTCTCTCTGTAACCACTGGCTTGGTCACCTTGGTGTTAAAATGGATTGGAGCACATCTGGCACGTGGCTGTGAAAGAACTGCTAGGGTACCTTGTCTCTGCTTCTGTAGCTGTTTTCCTATGAAGAAAAGGTGCAACTGTGACCTCCACTGAGGAGTTCAGTCAAATGTGTTCTGAGAAGTCCAGAAAATCCTTGGCATCTGTGAGGAGATAAGATAGACAGTATTGGGCACAGAATCAAGGTGAGGGAGGTTTGCTCCTTATTTCTTTCAGAGCTGGCATCTGAAAACCTGTTCTTGAGGAGTCTGCACACAACAGTGTGCTATCATAGGCTTAATCACCCAGCAGCAGAATGTTGCTCTGTGTGTTCTGTGGTGCATGGAATCCATCCAGTGCTTCATGCTGCAGCATTTTATCCATTAGCAACTAATCATGATACAAGTGGTCTGTAAGTTCTTTCTCTTCTTTCTTCCCCCCCTCCCCCCCCCTTTTTTTTCCCCTTTAGGCAGGAAGACCCACCACGACCTTTTTTGCTGCACTCATGCTTGAGGAGCTCTGATGAAGAAGTAAGATTCCTGCAAAGATGTTCTCAAGTTCTGGTGTATTGTCTCCTACCCTCAAAGGATGTCCAGTCTGTCAGCTTGCGCATAGTCCTTGCAGAAATACTTGCAACAAAAGGTAGATCAAAGATCAGTGATGATTAACCATATGCACCTGTGCAATAATAGCAGTTACAAACTTCATTTTATAGAAGTCTTGATGCTTTGCTTTTACATTCTGAAATCAAATTTCTGTGTTAAGCAGTAAGACACTCAAAGTCAAGCATGTATTTACTTAACTCTCCTGAGTCTCAGGCTGTTTAGCACATTTCTGAATAAAACACAGTTTGTCTTTTGCCATTTTCTATTTTTTCAAAGAGAAACATTTTTGCAGTTTTTTTTTGGCATTACTTTTAGTGATTATATGACTAATTCTGACCTTTTATATTCAGATATGTAGAATCCATAGACTTAAGGATGTGTTTATAACTGAGTCATGATATTAGATTCAATTCATTATTTTTTATTTTGATTTATCCAGTATACTTTTTAATTCAAGGATTCATATTTTGCTCTTTATTTTATCAGATATACTTTAATGTAATTATAAATACACTGCGTTTTTTATGTCACTGAAGTCAAATTCAGAAACTATGAACTCTCAAATATATTATGCAATTAATTTTATTTCAGTTTTCATTTATAGTGGCTACAATATCATAACCTTCAAAGCACACAGCAGAAAGAACAAAAACATTTGGAATTTTCCAAATAGAGCTCAGCCTTTTTAAATGCGCACAATTTGTGCAACAGAATAAACAGTGTTATCAAAAAGGTACATGCAATCTCAAGTATACTTGTGTGGTCCAGAAGACTGGTTTTGGATTTTTGTCAGCTTGCATATTTATTTTTTGCCTTTTATCTGCAATTTTGTTTTGAAAGACAGCAGTTCTTCTTCAGAGTAAGGATTTTGTTTTAAAATATTTTTCTTCTCCAGTATTGAAACCAGTGGTGGAACTGCTGAGTGATCCAGATTATATTAACCGAATGCTACTCAGCCAGCTGGAGTACAGAGAACAGATGAATGAGCATCAGAAGAAAGACTACACATATGCTCCTTCTTATGAGGAGTTCATCAAACTCATTAACAGTAGCTCTGATGTTGAGTTCCTGAAACAACTGAGGTATTTAATGTTTCACTGTAG
This sequence comes from Formicarius rufipectus, assembly GCA_013399695.1. Lineage (NCBI taxonomy): Eukaryota > Metazoa > Chordata > Aves > Passeriformes > Formicariidae > Formicarius > Formicarius rufipectus. Next base: position 1,403,607 of record VXAU01003163.1, read on the forward strand.
CTCATTCAACACTAAACATGCTTCTTTTCCAGCCTATTACTGAGATTTGAATGAATTGTGATTTTTCTTTTTAATTTTAATTTTTTTTTTTGTTTGATGAAGCAGAGAAAGATGATAAGCCACAACATTTGTTAGATCTCTAATATAGTCAGCATTTTAGCTCAGAGGCAGAAAATGCATAAAAATTCTGCTTAGTGGTATACTGGAGATGACTGTACTCTTGAAAGATATAAATGCTTGAAAAGTAGGAAAGGCGTACTGGACTCTTCTTTACAGCTTGCCTCTGAGGAGTTAGATGAAACATGTTGAATTTCCACTAGTGTGTGTGGTTCTCTTCATGATCTTTATGAATTATGACTGGCCATGGTGGTCTGGTGGCTGTGAACTGTAGTGACTCCAGGGACACTGAGCATTCAGAACAACTTGCTTTGGTTCTGTGACATGACAAGAGGGGTTTGAGTTCCAGCACATTTTACTGCTGGATAAGATGTTTTTCTGGACTATTGCAGGGAGGTGTTTCTGAATTGCAGTTCTCAAACATGTTAATGAACTCTGAAGAATTCCTTGAAGACTGAAAACCCACCACTGAACTCCTACATATTATGAGTTTGTTTGATGTTCCTGTTTTCTAATGCAAATAGCACCTGCTCACTTCCATACCAATTCCAACCCCCATCTCATCTTTCTCCTTAGATCTTTCATCTTAACATGAGATATTACTAGCATCTCATACCTGCTTGCCCAAGAGCCAGTTGTTTATCCTTGCTTTATCTTTACAGCTGAGCTGTTTCTGCTCTGATTTCTGATTTATGTGCAAGGATAAGGAACAAGTAAACTGGGAAGCAGGGAATGGAGATGCTACTGTTTTAGAACCTCCCTAGGTGTCCTTGAGTTGGTTTGGTTGAGCAGAGCAAAGCTTTGGAGAACTGTTGACACCATTTCCAAAGTATTTGTCCTAATCTCAACACCAGCCAGAACTGGTGTTTTTCCTTCTTCCCAACTCCCTTCTGTTACTGCTGCAGGTCAGCTTTCTGTCTTCTTAAATGGCAGCAGCAACATCTGAAATACACTGGCATATTGACATTGTTTGGTGCATTCTGTTGTGACCCTGAACTTCTAATAACTTGGCTTGACCAGGCCAAGAGATGGCTAATGAAGATGAAGGATGTGGGCTGCGCAAATAACATCATCCATTCTCTTGTTCTTCCCTTTGATTCTGAAACCACTTGCATTTCTGAGATAGGAAAATACATTTAGGTGATGGTGAAATTATTCTGTTGCTTGGCTACTTACTGTTCATCTGCTGTAAAATTTGCTCTTAACTGTGGGACAGTGTGTCTTTCCTGAGAGCAGAATGTCTCTATTAGACTCTGCCTAAAACCTAAATGACATATTTATTAGCATAATCACGCTAATGGATCTGCTTGTTTCAAAAGAAACCATATTCTTTTGTTGTTGTTGTTCAAGCACATTAATGCTCAGTGTGTTCTCTTTTTAGCTGATAGGTCACTTGAAATTGTGTTCTTTAATACCAGAGGGCATATTTGCCTTATGAAATAATGTGGTTTTGGCTGCATTTATGTTTTAACTTTCTAGCCTGTGGAGTCCAACTGTCATCATCTTGAAATGTGTTCCTCTACTCTCCACAAAATGTTGATTAGTCTGAACTGATCAGTATCTGAATAGAAAATGTATCTTCTTTTTGAAGAGAAATAATGTTTGATTTTGAAGGCAGTGTTCGCCCTTCCTCGTTTGTGTAGAACCAGTCTCTGGGATGATGGTTAAAGAGCATTTCCTTGTGGGAGAAAGTGTTCCTGTTCTGTTAGTACTCCAACACTGTGGGAGCACTCGGAGAGAGAGATGGGCCAACCTGTAGTTGTTTCCAATTTGTGTAGTATATTTGTCAAAGATTTCATGATTAACCAGTGAAACTACAGGTTTGCATCAAGAAAACCAAACAGTGGTCCCTGTATTTTATAGGGATTAAAAAAAATGGGTGATACTTAGTTTTCATTCTCCATGAGCCATGGGGAAAATCTGTAAAGAACAAGTTAAAGAAACAAGCTGGTGTGCAGTTATCATTGAGAAGCATAAGTGTCTGTTGGAGTGATGGGAGTGGGGAAAATGCTTTCAGTTCTTCTCTTACAACAAATACATTACTGGTATGTTGTACTTATGCAGGTTTCCCAGTTGGATGCTATTCTGGGTAATAATATTCTGTTCATCAAGAATTCGCTTCCTTGGTTTTATTTGGAAGTAATTTTTCAGTTCCTGTTCTAAGCCAGTGCATGGCATTCATGAACTGTCAGCTTCCTCCTGTTACTCCTGATGTTGTCAGGTCACATCTTGGTGAAGAACAGAGATAAGTAGTAGCAGTTTTCTGTGTAGGCTTAACTTTGAGGGAAATTTATCCCAGGGCACTACAGCTACTAGGAAACTCATTATTTTTTATGAAACATACCTGCCATGCTTATCTTTGCAGATTGATTACTAACTATTTAATAAAATAAACATACCTTGCAGAGTTCAAGGGGCCATGATACATTGACAAACATTTCCTGAGACTCTTGACTGACCACAGTCGAGAAGGCATGGACTCCTTGGTGCTCCTTGATGTGTGCACGTGACAGTACTCGAGAGAAGTCACATAAGGCATCGTTCCAGACTGATTTCATTAACAAAGTTTTGCTAGGCTTTCTTGTCCTTAAAACCAGGTATTTGTGGTAGGGAAAGCAGGCGAAACCCCCAGCTGGATCAATAGAAACCTCTGGGTGAAGGGTGTGTGTTTTTCTTGGCCAGGAAATCAGAAAAGAGAAGGCCGCTGTGTAGATCTTTGTAAGCAAGTGTATAGCTCTCTGCCATGCAAATAACTCTCCCTGAAAAGATGATAATGGTGCTAGGATTTTCTAAATCTTGTTTCCATACTAGCTTGGAAGCATTACCTTTAAGAAGAAATATTAAATTGATTTTCTGCATTTCTTTTATGAGTCTTATTTTTAGAACTTATTTAAATGGTGCAGGAATTATTTACTATTAATTTTGGAGATACTTCTGAATTCAGAGTTTGTCAATATCTGTAGCGGGCCTCTAACATTTGGTCATTTTATCTCAGCAGAACATCTCTATTGTTTTTGTTAAAACATCGCTTTAGTAAAAAAAAAATTTGCTGATTTCTGAGCGGCTATTCTGGTTTGTTTTTTTCTTGTCATAACTTCTGAAAACTTGAATTTGTTTTGGGAAAAAAAACAAACAAATCAGTGAAACTTTTACAGAAGGGACCATTATATGGTTATCTATGAATGCCCTTCAAACTCGTTGTTCATAATGTTTTGTTTCCTTACTGCTTGTTGTGAACAAAAGCAGACTTTATTCCTGTATTACCAAGTTTTCACTAAGTGTATTATCCCTATGTCTTAGAAGAAGGTAAACAATGAGATTTCAACTTAATTTCCCTTTAGATTTTAGTTAGCATGGATTAATTGGAAGTGTCCTACAAAAGATGATTTCTCCCATATCAGCTGTGAATCAAATTTACTTCTTCTCTCAGAAGAACACTGAAGATAAAAGACATGCTGAGTGAAAAACATAGATGAGAGCAAATAGTGATAAGGAAATAAACTGGTGGATAGTTTCTATTCTGCTTTCAAGATCAGCATTGTATTTATTCTGTTATTTATTATTAGAGCAACAAAATGTATTCATGGTAAGAAAGACTGTTATTTCTGGCTCTGTATTATCTTTAGAAATGAGGAAAGAGCATGAATGTAGTGAACAGGTAAGAGGTAGAAGTGTGAGGTTAGAAGTAATGTGGATGCAAGGCCATGAATGGTCCAATTTATCAAGTACAGTCACTTCTTCAAAATTAAATTAATGCATCACATTTAAATGATGATGCATTAGATGTTTGCTCATCATCAACACAGAATGACCAGCAGCTGGACTATTTGGAACAGACTCTCAGGGAGAAAGGGTCACAGTCTGGCAGTGTAGCTAGGATAGTGTTTCTGTGGTGCAGTGTTGCACAGCAGTCTTAGCGAGCAGTTGGAGCCAGAGCACAGTGCCTTAGGAGGAACCAACTAAATAGTGTCATTGAGGATGTAACTTGGAGCATCTCCCATACTTAAGGGTACAGAAAAGGTACACTGAGGTACAGGAAAAAAAAAAAGAGCTGCTGTGTTACATTATTGGTAATGAAAACATGTAAAATTATGAATGTGAACAAATGAGGGTAAGTTTGGAAGGACTTCTTACACACCAGGATACCACCCTTACTGTGGGGCTGTTCTTCCTTTGGACTGGGTAAGAACTGTGATGGTGGATGGAAACAACCAAAGTACAGTAATGGCAAATGCAAATAGGGTTAGAAACATTAAAGTCTTGCAAACAGATTTTCAGGTTTCCACTTTATAATGGAAGGATTTGGGTAGGCTAAATATTGCTGCAGAAAAAAAATAATTCTGGAAGGAGGGTTGTGACTGTATACTCTGTGTGTAAAACTGTGTCTATACAAAGAACCAGAGGCAATCAAAATCTTAAAGAGTCATTGGAGGCAAGAGAAATGGAGGGAATTCAGTGATGTTGGTGAAAAAAAGTTTATGTGGAAGAAGGGAAATATATTTCAAGAATTGTAGACTCTCAGATGGAGAGTAAGTCATCACAGAAATAGTAGCATATCTGCAAGACTTCAGCTTCCATCTAAGAGTTGACTAGAATACTTGCTTTCTTACCAGTGTTAATAGCTACCAAAGTAAGTGCACTGAGAATTTGAATGTTATGACCAGATCTTTGACATTTATGAAAGGTTTAACTGACAGTCATTTCCTTTACTGAGTACATAGTGCCTGTTAGTTACAAAATCAGTTTTATTTAAAATTCAGTTTGCTAGCTGCGTTAGCTGTCTACTGTTATGTGTAGTATAGATTTAGGTAATAAGTATTTTAATTATTTCAGGAGCATAGTACTTTAATGTTTTACATATTTTAGTGTAATTCTTTTCTTCTCCTAAATTATATATGTTCCATGTGTGTACTGAGTACATAAACTGCCTATAAGGTTCTGACAGCTAATTTGAACTGAACTCCCATCCCAGTTTCCTACAGAAAACTTACCTTTAATGTTTAGACCGTGACTTTACATTCTGTTTCCTGAATATGGACTCTGTCCAGTGCCAGCAGTTCAGAGAAGAGGGCAGTATTACTGTTAGTTGGATGTTTTCTTTTTTTTTCACGATAATATTTTTTTTCTACTCCATATGCACACATGGTTGCAGGTATACTGAGAAATCAGTGTATTCCTATATGAGAGGGATTGGAAATGTTTTGATTGTTATTAATTCTTTAATGTGCTTTATGAAGAACACATAGTAAAAAATTAATACCATGTTTTCTTTTCTCTTCTCCCTCTTCACCCTTAATCCTTACTGTTTTTAAAACTAGGTATCAAATTGTAGTGGAAATAGTTCAGGCAACCACAATCAGCAATATTCCCCAAGTGAAGAGGCAGAAAGGTAAGATAACATTTTGTTAAGTCACATCTGTTGTTTTCATTTTGAAATGCTGTTTGAACTCCCAACATACATATGCAATCAGCGTGTGTGGGCTTTTTAGGCAGATTTTTGGGAATGCTATGACTTTAGTATGTCAGATCTGTTTCATTTGTCTGAATCTTTCAGAAGCTCCCATGGTGTGATTATCCCCCTGCTCTATCTTCATCTAAGATGATGGATCATAAGAAAGGTCATATCTGTGATGCATTTTTTTTTTTCAGAATTTGCTGCAAGTAGGATTTCTGGCATTACAAATTCATATGCTGAGGATCTTGTTTCATCTTTCTTTTTCATACAATCCATTCTTCAAAGTCTCAGTCTGTTCTTCTTTCAAAACACAGAAGAAGGAATGATACAACATAATTCAGTCAGACTTTATTTTGATTCTTCATTGTATTATGTTTTTGTTTTGCAATAAAGAGTGCTCTTAAATCCTTCTGCAATGTTTTGGAAATGTCTGCCTTTTTAAAAGCATGTGCATCTTATATTTGTGCTTACATTTATTTTATATATATATATATATATATACACAGTGCTTTTTATGATGCTCAGAATGTACCAAAACTATGGTATATCTTCAGGAGATGATACTAATGGCAAAATTACAGACCAAATTTTTGCTTAGGCAGATATACTTAAGTTATATCAATGCATAATGAAAAGGCAACAGGCAGTAAAAATTCTTTAAAAATCCAAAAAGGTTTTAGTTTCTTTCATTGCTGTCTCTCAGATTAAAAGAAATAATTATTTGTTACCTCCTTCTATCAGAAAGGAAAACTTCAAAAAGTAATTCAAGTGTACTGAAAAATGCAGAAACAGAAAATGAACGCACTTCGGGGTGGGGAAACCGTGGGCAGTCTGAAGTTTGGGGTCTCCAAAGTATAAGGTTGTCAACACTGATAATGGTTTTGTTTACATTCTAAAATAGAGCTAGATGTGTGCATTCCAGTAGGATATATTGCTTGTATCAAACCAACATAGAAGTGCTGTTTTTCATTTAAGTGTATATTGTAGAAATAGGTATTACTATTTCTCAGATGGAAGTTAATTTAATGGAAAATCTGTTTCATAAAGCAATAAAATTGGAAGTTAACTCTGAGTACATTATGAAAAATCAGTCTTGTTAAGTCTGTGTTTCCATTTGTGCTGCTGTTGGTCTTTTTGAGACAAGAATTGATTTGGGGAATATTTATATACAGTTTAGGTTCCTACAGTTAATTATTGTCTCATTCTCCTCTGTCTCACATGAGTTCATCTATATGACTGTCCACTGTTCTAAACCCTGAACAGGTGTTTTCTGAAGCTACAGGTGTCTGGCACTGCAGAATAGATAAAAAAATATTATAGACCTGGTTCCCCTTATTCTGTAGTGAAATTGGCTCTGTACTTTTATAGGCTCTTGACTTCTATCTGTATTAAAAAAACAAACAAACAAAAACAAAACACCACAGCAAAAACAAACAAACAAAAAAAAGACAAAACAAAAACCCGAAAAACAAAACAAACAACCCCCCCCCAAAAAAAACCCCAAAAAACAAACAAAAAACCAAACAAAAACAAACACCAAAAAACCCCCAAACAACAGAAATTGCACTATCTGGTGCATTGAAGTTTTTGTGCTATGGTATGGACCTTTTATTATTAGTTTAGCCTTATGGCATCCTTCTATGTCATTTAAGGGTTGATTGCCACTGCTGGCTATGTTGGACAGTGGGACTGTTGTGGCTAAACATTTGATTTATTAAACAGACAATGGGTATTCACACTGTCCTCAAGAAAAGTGGGACTTTCTTTGCTTGACACATGTGTAGCAGTATGTCCAACAGAGGCATGTAATACAAGCTTTAGGGCAAATACAAAAATACAAAATTTAGGGCATATTTCCAAGTGTTTTCAGTTATTCCACTAAGGTTTTCAGCTACCAAAAATTTTCAGGCTTTATCTCTATTCTGAAGATTCTTTTGTATTTTGTTTTTCCTGAAGTAGGTGAAGACATTTTACCTGTTGTGCTAATGAATCTAATATGTTCCTGAATTTTAAGATCAAAGTTTAAAGAAACAAATTGTGCTACCTGCCTTAAACCAAAGCCAACAAAAAAACCCCAGCATAGCTCACTGCTGATACAAAGATTGTTGAAATCTTGTAGGACAGACGCTACTTAATGTCACCTTTTGATGTTTCCCTTTCTGGACTAGATCATAATGCTACCCCTAGATTTAATGGTGAATAATTAAATGTAAACTTTGTGCAAAATGGAAGTGTGTTTCCACAGTCTTATTCTTTCCCTTTTAAATTTGTTCCCCAAGTACCTAGTGCATCCCTGAAGTGGTATGTGAGCATGAGCACTGGATATATATGACAGTCTCTCCTTTCCTGCTAGTAAATGAGCTCTTTCCTTTTGTGTCATGGGCATCTCTTAGCTTTGATTCCAGCCTGGCGAGAGATAGTCTTACTGGTAGCTCTTTCCTTTTTCCTATGGCAAAGTGGGGTCCTGAAAATGTAGTTGCTTCTTTTAGTGTCTGGATGTTCAGCTAGAGCAGCTGAGCTTTGGCTGGCCAGTAACCTGTCAAGCCTGATGTGTGCTCTCAAACTGTTAAGAATACAGCAGCTGTAGAAGGATGGGTGCTTGGATATAGAATCATAAATGCTTTGGGTTGGAAGGGACCTTTAAAGGTAATTTTTTCCAAACCCCCTGCAATGGGCAGAAACATCTTCAGCTAGGTCAGACTGCTCAGGGCCCCACCCACCTGACCTTAAATGTTTCCAAGGCTGGGTCATCTACCACCTTTCTGGGCAACCTGTTTCAGTGTTTCACCTAATCGTAAAACTCGTTTAATCTAAATTGACCTCCTTTTGGCTTAAAACCATTATCCCTTGTCTGGTCACAGCAGGCCCTGCTAAAAAGTCTGTCCCCATCTTTCTTATAGGCCTCTTATAAGTACTAAAGGGTTCCAGTCAGGTCTCCCCAGAGTGTGAACAACCTCAGTTCTCTCAGCCTTTCCTCTTGAAAGAGGTGTTCTATCCCTCTGATCATTTTCATAGTTCTCATCTGGATCTGCTTCAACAGGTCTGTCTTTGCTGGAGTTCCCAGAGCTGGATACTGGTGGGGTCCCACATAAGAGCCTCCATCAGTTTGAGCCATGAGAGCTTTCTGAGGGAGTGTTTTCAATAGAAAAAGGTACAGCCAAAAACCTCAGGAGTAGTTAGTGCAGCAGGAGTAGCCAACACTCTTCAGCACTAAGTGCTTAGCTATTGTTTATATTATTTATCATTTGCTTAGCAAAGGAAATGTTGTGCAACTGCATGACTAGTAATAAACATGCCTGAGCAAGATTGTGTTCTTTTGCTATTGATTGAGAGGATCATTAAGTCTCTAAAAGAGACCAAAATATTTATTTTATAAAAAGATTCGTTGTCTATTATTAAAGAATGAGTTGCCTGAGGGTCAGGTTCCAAACTGATGACTTCTCATAGGAGCTACATAGTTCCCTGGCCTTTTTATATTTTTATCTGGTGATATCAAAGTAGGCATTTAATGTTGGTGCCCAGCAGGGTTGGAGAGGAAGGCTTGTTCCTCAGTAAGGCCAGGGCTCTTCACACTTGATTTAACTAGTGCTAGTGCCACCTATTGGCAAAATACTTATCTGTCAGGGCACTAATAAAATCAGAAAGTACTTCAAAGTACTTCTATATATCGTTGTATTAAACCCTCTGTGGTTAAAAAATGGCATACTATAGGGTTTTTTTTTTCTTTTCAGATTTCAATCACTTGAGTCTTCTGGCATATGAGCATAAGAGGGCAAACAAAAATGTACAAAAGTGTCATGTTAAGCAGTAAGTTGACTCCCTGAGAGAGTCAAAGGTCTTAACAAGCTGAGATGCAAAGTGGGAGGTTTGCAGTATGATGCTAGTTGTGGGTTGGTATAAAATTTCTTTGGCCAGGAGAAGTGCTTTTGGCCATTGCTGAAGTTGAATAAGAAACCTAATGTAGCATTATTGTTTTTAGAGACTACAGTTTGTTTTGGAGCAGTGCAGGCCACTGTAAATGGAAGCTGCTACCTTGCATGCTGACCCTACACTACTTCCGTCATTTGTACTGGCACAAAAGCACAGAATCTGGTGTGTGCATGTGTCTGCCTTACTTCTCCAAGTGTGCCTATGCATCCTCTTCCAAAATGGTCAGGATCACTAAAGCAGTGACTGTAGGAGAAGGCTAGAAGGCTTGGTTCTGGTGGGGTTTGTTTGTTTGAACTTGTGTTTGGTTTTTTTTTTTCTATGGATGTTTTCAGATGGTACCCTTCTTTACAGTCACATGTGCTGTGGTTAGGGGAATTCTATCTTTCTGCATCTTTAACTGTAAAACTCTCCTTTTCTTGCCTTTTGATAAGGATTTCTTCTAAGCACTGAACTAAATTCAAGCTTAATTTTAGGTATTTTAGCTTTGGGCTAGAAATGCTTTCTGAAAATGTTTAGTGCATTTTGATTGTGTAAGTGAAAGAGGACAAATACATGGATTGGGCATTGTAGTGTGAATGACAGAGTATGCGAATTTCTAGAAGCAAACGTAGAGCTGAATTTTTGTAAAGAAAATGTTTAAAAAACACCAGTCGTGAAATAGTAACAAAGGTTGCTATATCAACTTGATATTTGCTGTAACATGGATAAGAAGCTGTTTAAATACTCTAGTTACAATTTTAACACTTTTTTTCCTTTCTTATACTGATACTGTATTTACATGATCCGACAAGAATTTTAGCAAGGATTTCTTTTTACTAGTTGCTATTTAAAACAGAGCTAAAACACCATGAAGGCACGTACCTTGTCTCAAGACAACACGGCGCAAATCTCTTAACAGGTTTTTTTTAAGTTTTTTTTTTGTAAAGGGATTTGTTTGATTTGCCTTTTAGTTTTCTGTGGCCTCTACCTTACAAGTGACTCTACAGCATGACTGGAAGCCACCCTTGAATAAACTGTATGGGACTGTTTTTCAGGTGCCACAATGTAATCAACCCCAGGGCATCTTTGTTGAGAGAACTACTCCTTTTCAAGCAGGGATTGTGAGACAGGTCAAATAAGCAGCCATCTCTGTATGGAGAGATCTACTGCAACACAGAGTATTTCTCCTGCTAAGCTTTCCCCCTGTGTGTCTGGATATTTGCTTTTATAAGAAAAGCTGACAAGTGGCACAGAAACAGAACTGTGGTCAGGCCTTTCAGGTACTGTGGTTTTGAAAGAGGCTTGAATGTTCAACTGTAAAATGGGACTTTTCTTCTAGAAACTGGGGCTCCTTGGGTGTGTAGGTTGTGATGTGTGGGTTTTGTCAAGATGATAATTTAGAGTGAAGCGGATACTTGCGCATTCCAGTGGATTACAGATGCCATCTAACTTAATTGCGACAAAACTGTATTATGATTCCTCCCCCCCACCTGCATCCTCCACACAGGGTTAAGCATGCATATGCAATTATTTTTGCATAGCTTTCTGGCAAGGCTTAAAGAGCTCATGCTCAAGTGGTAAGTGTGGAGGGAATCTTTGTGGGTGAGGGTGAAGGTTACAGACTGATTGTGGTAGATTTGTTTATTTTGATTTATGACCTTCAAACCAATTTCATAGAGAAGGATTTTCTTTCTGCTCCTGAGAGTCTTTTTGTATGCCGCTGATGGTAATGCATCTTGTCCACAGTTCGTTTGGGGAGATGCTCACTTGTCAGTGGAAGGAGGGAAGAGGCTGACTGGTCAGGTAGATGAGACCAAAGGGGATGCAAGGACCTGCAGACAGAGACTATATGTGATGGGTGTTATTTTACTGTATAGTACATACTGACTCCCATGCTCAGATTTACATTATGGCCACCTGACTTTGTGTGGCTGTGAGTGGGAAGCTGTGTTGTGCTACACATTGCTAATGACCAGTGCCTAAATTCTCCATGATCTCCCTGTAAATCCCTTCTCCTAAATCTGCTGTCTGAAGTGTTTGGAATTTAGCACTTATTTTACTCAGTTTCTTGCCTGACTACGTTAGACCTGTTTTCTTTGCTTTGCTGGGACTGTGGGCAGTAGAATTGTGTGCACTGTTCTTAAAGTTTTGCCTGCTCTTGCAGAATTGAACAAGTATTTTTCCAGGCCTGTGTGGGCTTTGAAAATGTGTAGTTCAAGGTTTCTAAGAGTCCAAGGAGGTCTGTAGTGATTTGTAAATTATATGTGGAAGGTTACAGTTACTATTTATAAGAAAACAGGAAATTGATGTTGACTACTTAAATACTTCTGCACGGCATTAAGTAGGCCCTGCATGGTCTTAACTTGACTTGCAAAAATGCATGATGTTATTCATGTTGTGTCATTCCTTTGATGACTGGTCACACTGATCAGTGCTGCTGTGTGTGCTGACAAGTGTCATGTATCTGTAGGCAGTGAAGCTGTAAAGGAACAAGAACTTGTATTTTCAGTTTTATTCACGCTTTTGCCATTTATAACTTCGGAGGTAAAATGAGAAGTCTTTGTGTTATGCTGGTACTATCAAGAGAGAGAATGGGTCATGCTTGGCTGAAATATAATTTAGTTTATGCTTTAAGCAGGCTTTACATATGTCTTAATTTACACTATTTTTGTATATCCTTCACTGTGTTTAATGGCAGTAAAATTTGTGTGGCATTTTTTGGCATGACTAGTATTTGGATTGGATCAGCATTCTGATGGAAAAATGGATATGAATATGTACTACAATTTAATCTATTTAATGCATATATATATATATATCTATATAAACCTGACTGAGTAACAAAACTACAAAAAAAACCCCAAAATGTAAGGAAAATTAGGTCTGAGGAATCAATTTTCAGCAACGGTTTTGGTGGGCTCCAAGATATGCTTCTGGCTTAGCTCACATCAAGATAGTTATCAGTGATCTGGAAGAAAATGTGGAAACTTTCTCACAAAACACTGCCGATGTGCAAAAATGCATAGTAAAAATATTTTCACAGATAGCATAGCTTTGATTACTTTGTAAATTTGAGCTCATTTGGACCATTAGAATTTTAATGTTGTTTGGTGCAAATTGAATTATCCACAACTGTGGATTGATAAGCAGAGTTTTAAATTCTGCTTTTGGTACTAATTGCATTTTGTTACCTTTGGGAGAGATGCACAGTACCCCTTCGGGATTTTGACGTTCCTCTAGTGCATGTCCTATCAAAATTTCCCTGATAAGGAGAATGGTTTTGGAGGTAGTTAATAAAAGACAGTTTGCTCCTTTGGGGATGGAGGCCCTGCTCAGCTGTTAGTGGTAAACATGTATGCAGCTTGTAGGGAGGAAGTACCAAAGAAACATCTTTTTTGTCTTGCTCATTAGTGATTTTTTTTTTAGTAGTATTTTTTTAAATACCCAAACAGTAAAGTTATTACTATTTAAAAAAAAAAGGATCCTTTGAATTATTTCTTTTCCTTTCATAATGGTGAAGCAGTGTCTCAGTAGTATATATCTAGTCCTTTTCCATTTATTGTAGCTTGCTCGAGGGTATGTGAATACATGTAAGCCTTTTCTTTTGTGCCTTTCTGGTTTTATTTGGTTTACGCAGTGATATCTGTGGTGAACATCATCTTTGCTGATACCTGGAAATGGCAAAAATGACTCTTAATTCTACCTTGGTATTTTGGTGGTGGTGGAATCAGGCAAGAATAGATTAAAAAGAGTGGCATTTAAAACTTAAAGTATCTTTTTAATAGGGTTCAATATGAAAAAAGCAGAGCAGTTGAGATCTGAAAATGCACAAAATCTCAAAAGCAGATTAGGTTTAGGAGAAAACTAGTGATCCACCTAACCCTCCTCAGCTGAGCTGAAAATGGTCCTCCTGAACATCACTGTCAGGCTTCACAGTGACTGGCCCCACTTATCCGTGGAGCAAGAACATGGAAGCATGATCTTCATCACTGCTCTGAGAGGTTTTTAGGTGGAGTATGGATAGGAAAGGCTGAGGTGAATATTTTTGAAGGATTTTTTAAAATACAGTAACGAATGACCGGAAGCAGATGGGATGTAGGGCTCATTAATCTCTCCTGGAGGCCTGCTGCAGTCACAGGATAAGACTTCGGGTAGACTTTAGTAATGCTTGCTTTGAAACCCCTCAAAGAATGCCTTGTTTTCACCAAGGAGGGTACCTTTGTTTTAAGAAGGCTGAATGATCATTGCATAGTACTGTTTGTGGGTTTTCAGAAGTGTGGGATTTCAACTATGCATTTTGAGCCCAAAGCATTTAAACTATTGAAAGAATTGAGAACTTGTAAAAATTGTATTAGGGTCAAGTGCAGGAGGGAAATGTTGGGGTTTAATTTTCACTTTAAACCACTGTTCATGCATTCTTTTGTCTTTACAGTCTTTTCCTTTTCTTTTCTCTCATTAATACTGGTACCTCTGGTCAGAGAACTGAAACACTAAATTAAATGCTCTGTTGACTTTCCTGTGGAAATAACATGCCAAGAAAACAGATGGCTTTTTTTTTTTCCCCATAGTAATTTTATCATTTGCTTCAGCAACTATCATCTCTGTAGTTCATATTACATGGCTGCTCAAGTACAAATTATATTTATCCACTAAAACCTAAGAGTATTTGAATCAGAAAGGATCCCTACCAATGTGGATAGATACATGCAGCAAATAAAGTGAGATTAAAAATATGGGAAAAGATAATGGGAGAATATCTAGACTCACATTATATGTAGAATTTTAGGGAGCTCCATGTACCTTGAATTGTCCTTCAGTATGCAAATGACAAAACTCAGTTGTGTGCAGCAGTTACATGTGGCTTTGAGGGGGAAATAAGAAATGAAAACTGTCCTAGAAGGAGAAGGCACCTTAGTGTATTAGAAATTTGTTTAAAATACGTATTATAAGTAATTTCTGAGAGATTTCCTTTTTGCTGTGTATGCATTTACAAACCAAACTATGTAGTTGTTAACAGCAACTGTTTTAGATAAAAACAGTACGAGATTCTCAAATGATTTTACTAGCATTTGATATTTTGAAAACACAGTAGAATAGATCTTTACTATTTATCCCTGAGCAATCAATCCAGAGCCAAGTACAAGCCAAGTACTTTGCTACTGAGAAAAGTTGCAGCCCAAAAAAGCAGGAGTGTTTTCACAAGAGGAAAATAAAACCAGTGTATAAATATGAATTAGTTGTGTCCTGCAGATAATATAAACCAGGAATGATTTCAACACAATAGAGTTTTATATCTGCTACTTCTTTTTTTTTTTTTTTTTTAAGGTCCTGGTAATTAGCTGAAGAGGCTGTAGTGCAGAATATACAAATGTTACACTGGTTATTACTAAGTCTTATTCAGCTGTCATCATGTTACTTCATTGTTTAACAGTACTGTGTAGTCTTGATGTGGCATTATAAGATCTTATTTTCTTAGTCATCTGAGCATTTTGAGTGAACTTTGGTCAATGGCTGGCGGAGATACTGCATGATCTGCTGTTCACATTAGGCTCAAGAAATTTGGATTTGAAAATGAGATGTGTGGGAATGTATCATGCTGAGTTGGAGAGGATAGAGCCCAGTCCCTTGTGACTCGCAGTCAATGCTGTGTTTAGTAAGGCCCATAAGCCATCATCTCCACGTGTTATGCTATGGCTGTGTAGGTAACTGCCTAATGCCACCTGATGCAGGTACATTTTGTAGTGGAGGTCTTGGGCCTGTGTCTTTCAACAAGCTGCAGAAAGAGGAGGGAAAAAGCTGGAGGGTTTAGATTTTGCTGTGCATTTGAATAAGGATTTTTTTCCTGAATGATTTTGTATAAACCCTTGAATTATCATTGGAGAATGTTTCAAAATCATTATGCCTCAAATACAAACTTGCCAGTATCTGTGCTCCTGCGCATAGCTGATTGCTGAATGGCACATGCTTTGATCAGACAGCTTGCAGAGGCAATGGTACAGTGATGTTTTCATGTCCTAAAGTACTGTCTCTGATTTGCTTTATTCTTAGATTCAAAAGGAAAAGAAACTGCAGCAATGAAAGCTGACCTGCTAAGGGCTCGCAACGTGAAGAGGTATATTAATCAGCTGACAGTGGCAAAGAAGCAATGTGAGAAGAGAATAAGGCTCCTGGGAGGGCCTGCTTATGATCAGCAGGAAGATGGCATTTCTGATGAAGGTGATGGCCCGCAGAACCAGAAGGTACAAATCGTATTGTCTGAAGGTCATTCTCCATGTGTTAGCACTGGATCATATTACCTCACTGTCGTTAATCCCTCCTTTCCCCCAGGAGTCAAGTCAAATCAATTGCTGCAGCGTTTATTTATCTTGGGAAAAGATTACTGAAGGGTACCACAAAAGACGTATTGATCGCTGAGTTTGAAATATTGCTAGAAGTGAAACTTCATAAAGGATTAAGTGGATTGTAAGCATGTGTGATTTTTCAGACACACTGCATGCAGGGAGTTAATGAGGATATGGTAGCAGCCTTCCTGAAAGTAGCAACTTGCTTTCAAATAAAAGATTGCCAATATATGTGCAATATTTCTTGGGCCCTCATTATATTAACTTTAGGAAATATCTGTGGGTTTTGGAAATACTAAATTACTCAAAAGCAAACACAGAAGAGAATTGACAAAATTCAGGGCAGTTGTTGAAGAAACACTCTAGTAAAGCTGCTGACTGGATGCTGGTTTTCAATATCACTGTGGTGTGAAATTAGAAAAAACTACCATTGTATTAGCTAGCATCTACAAAAAGAAAATCATGACTGCTTAGTATTGCAAAACTTTACTAATTTTAGTGACTTCTTTGTGTATTCTACTCTGTCCCCTTTGGGCAAAGCAGAGTAGTTGATGTATTCAAATGTGAAATAAAATTTTATGTTCTTCATGTAGGTAGATGGTAGCTTACCTTTACATGCAGAGATCTTTAATTTTACTTACGTCCTTATAATATTTGTATCTTAGTAACATTTGAGGAAAATGTGGCATGATGGAGAAATAGTCCTTACTATTTGTATTTTGTTTTTCTTGAGTAAACAGAACAATTCCCTACTCCTCACTTGTCCTTAAAGCTTGATTTCAGATGGTGTGTCATAGATTGTGCCAAGACAGTCCTGATCTCTTTGCTGAAGTTGGGTGTAGCAAGAGGTTCTAAGGAGAAAAGGAAAGATGGGAGCATGTGGCAGCACTGCATGAGCCACTGATGCCGCTTTTGGTGCCTGCTGAGGTGTTATGAACTTTTCTGGATAGATAATGGTGACTTAACATTGTTCAGGAATGAAGTCCAGTAGTGAAGCTGCACTGGATAGGGGCAGGGTTTGGTCAGAAATAGAATAAAATGTAATACTGTAATTAAAATCAAAGGAATTTGTGAAGTTCTAGTTACATGTTTTATAAACCAGTGGTTTTGGTGGCAGTTTGCTGGCCTGAGGTTTTGTCCAGCATATATACCAATGAACAGCATCATGTTAAGTTAATGCTACTATTAATAGGAATGAAGACTCCTTGCTCAGGCATTTGTTGTAGTGATGCTGGAAACAGTGGCATCCGAGGTAGCTCTCCTTTTAAGCTTTCTGTGTGTTTCTCTGATGCAGCTCTAGAACCCTCCACAGCTATGTCAGTTTAGAAAATAGGATAACTGCTTCTCTCTTCTGCTGTCCCCAACTCTCAGTTGCCAACAAAGAAGCGGAGGGAGGTTGAATGAGAGAGGAAGGCTATGCTGTCCCTTTCTGAACACAGAAAAATGCCCAAGGCTTAGCTGAGGAAGCGGTCTCTCTTGACCTGCTTCTTCCCATCCTCTTTTAGGACTGTGGTAGCTGCAGTCCAGGTTCTTATTTCAAGGCAGCCAGTGCTATTTTGGATGTTGGCCCCACATATGTGGGCAGTATTAACTGAACTGTTTCAGGCTTTTTTTTCTAGGCAAAAGGGAAAGGCTTTGTTTGGGGATAGTGTTGGTATGTGGCTGATGGTGGCCCTGTAATTTCTCCTTAAAGTCTGGTTGTGTCAGCTTTTCTATTAAGGTATCATCTAACTTGCAGAATAACTAGTTTTTGCAGAAGACACTCTTAAGTTTGCCTTCCTTTCTTCAACTTGCATGAAATAGGTTTAAAATGAGCATTTACTGATGATGTTTTGAATTAATACTTTATGTAAGTGTAGTACAGGAGCTTGAATATGTTATTAACTTTGTGGAATTTTTGGTACTAGTTGAACAGAGAATTAACTAGTGAATTAAACTTGTATTTTGATTTTACTTATGCATCCTACAGAAAGCTTTCTCTTTACTGCAGTAGTAGGGGAGTAATAGCATTGCTGGCAAAAATACATGGAGATGGATTATTTGGAGCCATCACTGTTCTCCTCTTACAGATATATAAAACAGAAGATATATGCTTTGGAATGTATTTTTTTTCCTTTCACAGCAGAAAATAATTATAAAATTGTGACTTTGTACACATTTCACTCACCTCATTGTCCAGAATCCAGGTTCTCTAGGCAAATCCTGAATATGCGAATTATAATCAAATGCTTATAAGCAAACAAACCAAAACCACAGCTATTCTCTGAATTTGAATTCTGTCATTAGCTCTGATACTGATTTGTACTTTCACACAGTGTTAGATTTGTTTTCAGAGAAAATGCACTTTGAATCAGTGTAATAGATACAGCATCTCTACTACTTAATGGTCAGTGCAGTTTCAGTTCATTTTAGGAACTGCCTGCACAGTACTGCAGTAATTAAGTTGTTATTGTCTGTGTTTATTCAGCAAACTATTTTTTTCCATGTGTTCAGCACAGCAGCCACACCACTGTGTCTTTGAGACTTGATGTATGGAGTTGTGGCATCTTCTTGGTGGAGCCATTTTGTGAATCATTAGTTGTACGAGGAGGTCTGGGGATCTGATCCTTAAGTAACTGTGAAATAGCAAGGAAACCATCAGAGGTGAAACCAGTTTGTTTTCATAATCCTGTTATGAGGACTAAACTGAAACTCCTGCAGAAGACTTTGCTTCTACTTCATCCATGGATAGATGTTGATTTAACTGGCGACTCGCCAGATTTTCATGTGATCTCTGAGCTTTAGGACATGATCCTAGGACATACAAGATCATGTTATGTTAGGATGTGTCATGGTACAGAATTTGGGAATATTAAAAAAACAAGCTTCAATTGTTGTTCCTCTGTTGCCTGAAGATGGGTTTTTTTTATGACAGAGTGTCTAAGTTTAGAGAGCTTAGAAAAATTTATAGTTAAAACAGAGGGACAAATCTCCTTCAATTTCAAAACAAATTTTAATTAAGATATGATAAATGGAAGGATAACAGTTCCTAGCTATAATTTATATATATCTATATATTTAAGATAAACAAAAACAACCAGAACTAACCGAGTAAAATAGAAGAAAAAACCTGAGCAAAACCCCTTCCCTCCCCCAGTCTCTGTCCCTGGCAGGCACGGAGGTATTTTACAGACCGCAGGTGATGAGATGAGTAGCCGGTGCTGGGTCACCCCGGGGGGGGGGGGGGGGTTGGTGGATGGGAAGAAAAAGCTTTGGCGTGTCCCTCCGAAGAGCAGTTGAAATCCTCTGCTGGTGAGAGTGATGGTTGCAGTCTGGTGGCAGTCACAGTCTGCTCATGGTTCGGGTCCTCTTCTGGATCTGAAGAGAGCTCCCTAGGCCCAAAAATCCTCTGCTTATATTCACCTAGGCTCCGCCCAGTCCTTCCCCCAGGGCGGAGACTTAAACAATGGGTGATTTACTCTGTGAGATAAACAATGACCTATTTTTGATACCCCTGATGGGCCATTAGCAGACATGACCCCTCAGGTGGGTGTGGAGGCAGAAGAATTTCCTTATCTCACAGAAGTTCCAAAACACCCAGCCTGCAGCCTGAGGGGTGTGCTGTCCCTTAGACAATAGCTGCTAATGTGCCATTGTGAGCAGTTCATGGGAAAAAATGGCATAGAGGCTTTAGAATACACACCCACACAGTGACAAACTGACCCTGGATACTAAAAACCAAGACACAGAGGTATGTTTGTGAAATGTAAGTCTCAAGGCAGGGATTTTTACATTAGTGCATGTGCAGGAAAATAGCCAGGTACTTTATGTAGTTAGTATATACTTCCTGATACATAACTAATAATTTCACTTAGTTCAGCTACAGCTGTGTGTCACAAAGACATTCCTCTGATGACTTCTCTTTTTAAAACATAAGGTTAATATAGGCTGTAGTTTTAGTCAGTATACAGACAAAGCATTAGTTAAGGGTTTTTAAAATGCAGCTTGGAAAAAAACACGTTTTCCCAGAATTATTTTTTACATTCCACTTATTCTTGTCTTCATCAAAAAACCAAAACAAAACAGAAAATAAATCCAAAGTAGCAACCAGAAGTCCTGCAGTCTGTGTGACATCATCCCCGCAGAAAACCTCCCCTGAATTCTGACGCAAATTCATCCCAAACATCTACAGTGCCATTACCAGATTTATGGTGTTTATTTGTTATAGGCCAGTGTGGTTGTAGTGAATGGGAAGCTGGTGTGTTGCAAATAAATACAGTGCAGTGCATCTGTTACATCTGGTGCCTGTGCAGACCCTTCCAAATTAGCTAGTTGTTCTATGTTCCTCTCCAGAGAGAGCTTGTGACTATCTTTAAAGGATTACCAAGACCAAGTCTCTGCTTTGTAGGGCCAGGAGTAAGGCTCTTCTGCATACATATGCTAGGGATGCTAGTTAAAGC
>VXAU01003163.1:1423896-1464899 GCA_013399695.1 Formicarius rufipectus
GGGGGGGGGAGAGGAGAAAGAAACTAAACCCTTCCTAGTCTTAGGCAGAGCCTGTGACCAACTGTGGTATGTTACTTTCCTGTTGGAGCAGGGAATTGGTGTGGCAGCAGTAAAGCTGCTGGTTTTTCCAAACCAGGAAGCTGCTTTCGAGTTAAAAGGATTTGAAGAATTGCTGGTGAGGCTGATAATTCTAAAATTATATCTGCTAACTGGATGTTAGATTTGAGGGTGTACACATGCCCTAATGCCACTGTATGTGCCAGCATAGCTTAGAGCTTTTTAATCTAATCTGTGGTGGTAGTTATAAAATGATCTTTTGTTGAGGATTACAAATTACTGGAGTGCCTCCTTCTTTAAATCAGAAAAGGAGAGATCCTCCACAGAATGGTTGGGTGCCAAAATGACTGTTGTGGTTTAAACCCAGCCATTGACCAAGCTACATGCAGCTGCTTGCTCAGTCTCCCACCAGCAGGACTGGGGAGAAAATCAGAAGGGTAAAAGCTGGAAAACGCATGGGTTGAGTTAAAGACAGTTCAATAGAGAAAACAGAAGCCATGCACTCAAGTACAGCAAACCAAGGAATTAATTCACTGCTTCCCATGGGCAGACAGCTGTTCAGCCATCCCCAGAAGAGCAGGGACCCATCACATGTAATGGTAACTTGGGAAGACAAACACCATCACGCCAAACATCCCTTCCTTTCTCCTTATTCCTTCCACTTGATATACTGAGCATGATGTCATATGGTATGGAATATCCCTTTGATCAGTTTGGGTCACCTGTCCCAGCTGTGTCTCCTCCCAGCCTTCTATGTAACACCAACTTCCTTGCCAGTGTGGCAGTATAAAAAGCAGACAGGTTCTTGGCTTTGTGTAATCACTGCTTGCTCAGCAATAACAAAGGCATCTCTATATTATCAAACCTGCGTACAACACAAATCCAAAACACAGTCCCATATCAGCCACTGGCAAGAATATTAACTCTATGCCAGCCAAAATCAGTACACATGCATTTTATGATAACTTTCCACCTCAAAACCTTTTGTCTATCATTGTTATCACTGAAGCTTTAATATAATGTTTTTAGCACAGTGTTTGTAACATATTTAATAATTCCAGGCTAGTCTAGCCTTAACAAAGAAAAACCAAGTAAACATTTGTGTGGTCTTATTTCTGCAAGAGAAGTTTAAATAGTATTTTCTGCCCATTGTAGTTTGCATGGTAACTCTATTAGGAGATTTGTGCAACGCTGTTATTAGGCACCACCACTTTGATTACCATGGGCCAGCAGTGCAATTGGCCCTTTGTTAGATGAGAGCGATGGTTGCACTTGCCTTGCTCCCTGCAACAACACTTACCGCCAGTTACCTTTGTAGTTACCCTCCTTGCTGGCAGCCTGGGCAGGGATGCCTTGGGTAATAGAGGTGTAGAGACCAAGGTGACCTCTCAACAAATGACAGCACATGTTGTGATTTATTACCTCTGCTGTTATTTACAGAGCTGACAGTCCCTGAGATGGTGAAGACATCTGTTCAGGAGGCTGGAAGATCCTTTTCCACTTGTATTTTAAATCATTGTCCTTGGTAAAATGAGTGAATAGAAAGTATGATGATGCACAGTAATGAGGCTAAACCACAGACTGGCCTTTAAATTGTCACCTCTGTGTTTTCTTTGAATGCCTGATCACTATTTCTGTATTAAGCCTGGGCTGAGCAAGGCACTCTGCCTCTCTGTTGTTCAGTGAGGATTTTAAAGTAAGCTCTGAAAGGCAGATGTTCATATACCTGAACTTCTCTAAAGCTAAGAGCAAGTCATGTACAGAAGATAGTGGTGTGGTAAAGGATGTGCATGTGACTGTCACAGGGGAACTTTGAAGATGAGAATGAACATTTCAGCTGAGACAAACATAATTTACTTAAACACTGCTCAAAATTTGGGGGAGTTATTTCAAACAAAACGTGGGTGGCTGCAGTTGCTAAAGACCCACCTTTAGCTTGGTTCACTAAGGACTTGACTTGTGCCAGTAACTGTGTATGTGCCCATGTATGTAGTTTCCACATGTATAGCTTGAGACCAGGCTGTTTTTCCTATGTGTAACTTGATAGAGTGTTGCAGGTAGTAGGTTTGGAAAAATAAGTGGTCAACCTCAAAACAGAGAGAGATGCTGGTACAGGACCTGAATTGTAGTATTATTAATAGGTACTGAAAAACCCATATTAGAGAAATTGTTAATACCTCAGTCAGAGAGTTCACATCTTTCTCCAGACCAAAGAACTTAACTCTAAAATGCAAAATCATAGGAAGATGAGACTCATTGGCTCCAGTGTTAAAGGACCTGCTTTCTTTTCAGAGAAAAAGGTGTGAGTTGCTCTGTGTTCATGAGGAACAAAGCAAGAGATCAGGACCAACTAGTTGGTGTATTTGGATTCCTGTCAATAAAAGTAATGGCACTAAATGAGATACATGAAAACTAATTGAGCTGCAAGACAAAGTTGGGGAGGAGAAGGTGTTTGGTTTTGATCAAGTGTTTTGAAAATTGAACCTATTTTTCAAATTAAAACAGGGCTGTTAATTTTGTTCATGTCATGGGTTTCTGTAGCTGAATTTTAGTAGAAGGAGGGGCTTCCAGGATGGTTTCTCTTAGAAGCTGCTAGAAGCTTCTCCTGTCCTGTGGAGCCAATGACAGCCAGGTCCAGGAGGGACTTGCTGCTGGTGGACAGAGTTGAGCCAATTAAGAATCACAGTCACGCCTCTGTGATAACATATTTAAGAACTAGGAGTGTTGTGCAGTTGGAAATTCCAACCATGAGATAACATAGAGTGAGAGAGACCAAGGTTGGAGCAGGAGGAGGAGAAGGAGGGACCCCACACTGGAGCAGGGGCGGGGGGGAAGGACTGAAAGCTATTCTTCACCCCCCGCCTCCCTGCAACCCATGGAGATCCATCGGGGTGAGGAGACCCTCCTGCAGCCCCTGGAGGAGCAGGAGGATGCCCGCAGGAGCTGTTGCCTGTGGGAGGCCCAGGATGGAGCAAGATCCTGGAAGAGACTTGAGGCCATGACTCGTGGAGAAGGAGATCCACCTGGAGCAGGTTTTTTCCCCCTGTAGAAGTGTTGCCCAGTGGGTAACAACTCACGTTGGAGAAGTCTGTTGAGGACTGTCTCCCGTGGGAGGGGACCCCATGGGAGCAGGGGAAGGACTCAGAGCTGTGGCCCCCCTGCAGACCATGGTGAAGACCGTGGTGGAGCAGGTTGTCCCCCTGCAGCCCATGGAAGACCATCAGGGTGCAGAGACCTGACTGCACCCCATGGAGTGACCCACAGGACAAGAGCAATGGCAGCAACAACAACCGCCTGCACAACTCTCATTCCCTGCTCCCTGGAACTGCTGGAAAGAGGGAGGAGTGGGAGGAGAGGGATGTTCTTAAGACTGAATTATTTCTTACTTTTTAGTTTTATTACTTTTAGTTCTTACCTTGTTAGTAATAAATTTAAGTATTTAGCTACTCTGAGTTTGTTTTGCCATTATCTCTCAGCTGGTTGTTTTTTTTTTTCCCTTGCCTTTCCTCCCTTTCCTTTCCCTCTGGAAAAGGGGGAGGCCTGGAGGTTTGGGTGGACACCAGTTGAAAACCGCCAGAGTTTTGTAAGGGAAGTTCTGTTCATTTTGTCAGGGAGATGTTTTTTCATGTGTTTGTCTCGAAGAAAAGGATTGGATTCCCAGAAATAGTAGAGGATAAGGAAGTGATAATGGCTTTTTAATCCAGCGTCTTAATGTCTGCTGCATGTGCTTGGATATGGGAAGTTTGTATTTCATTTCCTGTCCTGCCTGATTTACACTTTCTCTTCTGAGGAAAAGTTCCTGAGCATTATGTCACAGAACATACTCTTTCCTGGGTGCATTTGTGATAGATGTTTTTCAATAACAGTTAGTGGGAACTGGCCACCAAAATGCCGTAGGTGCCAAGGTATTCCATCTTTCTCTGTGTCCCTGGGAATAACTGAGATACATCTCAAAGCTCTGTGGCCTGTGGTGTGGAAACTGCTGGTGTTACTCTTTGTTTGGAACAAGTAAAGAACAGATCAGTTAGCTTTCAGCTTGGCTCCTTGCTTTGCAGGAATATTAGAAGTCAAATTTCTGACAATATCAGTTCATCAGTGACTTGAAATGCCATCTTAGTCCTTTGAAATGTAGTCTTGTGTTCTCATCAGAAAGATGTGGAAATACTTGCTATCTGCTAGGAGCACAGATGCATTTATCTTCTAAGTACTTATATTTTATTTTTTTAAAATCATTTTAATGAAGCAAAACTATTACTGTAGAAGGTCTGGGTAGTTGAATCCAGTACACATTTGTGGGATGCATAGTGCTCTGTGGGCACATCAAGTGGAAGGACTTTACCTGTAAGGATGAAGAGAAGCTACAGTTAGGTATTTTCCCAGTTGTTATACTTAGATTTTTCCTTCTTCAGATTCTTCAGTTTGAAGAAATTCTGGCCAGTCCTTCATACCGAGAGCACTTCCGAATCTACATGGAAAGGATGGACAAGATGGCTTTGATCGGTCTTTGGGAGTCTGTGGAGAATCTGAAGAATGCTAACAAGGTGAAAGAAATTGCAGGCCTATATGCCTTTGTACATTGACAGCAATCTCTGCTTGTTGTGATCTTGATGTTAGGAAATGTCTCTGTTTTTAAAATATCAATAGCATAGGATGGTTGCTAAGCAATTTGGTTTTTTTTAACTACTTCATGTCCATATTTGGGTATAATATTACAGTTAAAATCTGTGGGCTGTTGTGATTTACTGTTTGACATAGCAACATCCTGTAAAAGGGATACTTGATAAGCAAAAGTAGTGGAATTATTTCCTATTCCACCAGAGAAAAATTTGCAGTAGTATATTTGCTTTAGTTGTATCAGCTCAAATGAAACCTGGAATTACATTCCCATTGGATAGTCTGTACATAAACTTCTCATCTTGCCAATTACGTGTGGCCTGTTCAGTCCAAAATAGTGAAAATGTGTGTATATATGTTTTGAAAATCCTTATGGAAGAGAGGTTTTGCTTTAAAAGATCTCTCCCTTTTTTGTTATTGTATAAGCAGCTAAGTTTCTCCAGGAATGGCACACTACTGTTAGAGGGAAGAAACAATGCTATATTGTAATGTGTGCTAAAATAAAGTAGTAATAAGAACCATGAAACAGGGATAGGAAATCTCATGTGATTTTGCAAGAAGTACCCTGAAGCAATGGTGCAGAGCAAGAGTAGAAGAAAAATGTGCTATTAAACTGTTAAACTCCAAGATTCATGCTAGCATGAAATACAGATTTTATTATTGATATAAGTTATCTTTTTTTATTCACTGTAATTTTACTGCTCTCCTATGTATAAAGGTTCTGGTCAATTGGAAAACACACATAACATCCTGTAAACAAAGTGGTAATTTGTAGAGTGTGTATAGTGAGCCATTAATACAGTCAGAAGAAATGACTAACAACTAACTCAAGCTAGATAGTGTTTATAAAAGCAGTTTATCAGGCATTGTGAAGTGAGTTCTGTAAATCAGTTTTGATTTGCAAACTGCTTGTAATTGGAAGAGGTGCTATAAATCATTTTATGACCTTTCAGCTGTGATTTCTCTCTTTGCTTTCAAAAGGGTATGTTATATACATGTGGATGTGGATATACATGGCACTACAGGGACAGCTTTGATTAGCAAAAGGTGGTGCCATGTGGCTGTGACTTGGTTAGATGAGGCGGGCAAAGAACATTGTGCTTTACTAAGGGAGTGCATAAAGCCTTTTTAATTCAGATCAGTTTAGGGAGATTTAGAGATCTGATCAAGGGGTATGCTGCATTACTTTCACTCTTTCCTGTTCATTAATGCAGAGTACAATCCTGTGCACTGCTCTGTGCTCAATGAAAATACCCAGCCTCCTGTTCTGGTAAATGTCTCTTCAGTTGTGCTTTTTACCTTTCATTTTTTCTTTTTTTCCCTTCTCCCTCTCAAATTAATTATAATCATGTATGAAGTTAATTAATCCTATTCAGCAGAAGACAGGAGAGGTCATACAGCTGAGCTTTACACACTGAACTTAAAGTGGTGACCACAATGTTGCTCTAGCACTTTTCTTCCTTTTAATACAGCTTTTGGAGGATACTTTTAGGAGCAGTGGGTGGGGAAGCTATTACAGTTTTAGAGCACAGCTGTTTTCTTCACTTGCCAAATATCAATACTTTGCTTGTAAAATTGTCTGCTTAGCATGGGTGCACAGGCAGGCAGCATGCCTGATCTCAGTAAGAGATTGACAGATGTGTTCTCATACATCTGGGTAGGAAATTAGCATGATTATTCTTCAAATTATGCACCTGGATCCTGAGTCATCCTGGTATTTTTAACATTTTTTTCATTGTTCGTTTCTCCCTCTTCTTTCTCGCTTCCTAGGCTGAAATACCTCAACTGGTGAGTGAAATTTATCAGAATTATTTTGTGGAAAGCAGAGAAATACCTGTGGAAAAATCCCTTTATAAAGAAATACAGCAAAGTCTTGTGGGAAATAAAGGCATTGAAGTATTCTACAGAATTCAGGCGGATGTTTATGAAACTCTAAAGGACAGATACTACCCCTCATTCATTGTCAGTGATTTATATGAGAGATCAGTCAAGAAGGAAGAAGAAAGAGGTGCTGCTCAGCTAACTCCTGAGGATAAAGATGAAGTGGTGAGTCACACAGGCAATTCCTTTCACTGTTATTTAAGCTGATCTGAGGGATGATCCTGAGAAGAGCATATAGCAGCATCTTCTGTCCTTGAGCTTTGGACTACTCTTCTTTTTTTCTGATGTGTTTGTGTGTTGTCGCTCTTCTAGTTTCATGTGTTAAAACTTGTTTTGACAAGCTCTTTTAAACAAAATGTTGCAAAATGACTACTTAAACTTGAAATTAGTTAAAGTAGATATGTTGGATTTCCAAACCTTCTGTATTTCACATCTTTCATTACACTCCTTAGTAACAGAGAATGCAAAACATACCTCATACAAATTCTTCTGCTTTTCAGTGAAGAAAATTTCACTGAAACATCAGTAGGTTTCTGCCCAGACATCTCTTCTCCTATGCATTTTCTAGGTACTAGATAGGTATTAAAAGTTGCACAAAAGAGAAGAAGTATTTTTTAATTAATTTGTTCAATAAATGAGTAGGCCATGTTGGAAGATAAATCTAACACAAGAATTCTACTAAAACAGAGCATTCAAAATGTCACAGGCAATAATCCAGTGGCAAGTCTTCTTGGGGTGTGTTTTTTTTGTTTTTGTTTTTTTTCCGTGTGTTGTCTAAATCAGTCATGTCAGGGAACATTTGTTGCAATGATCTAAGAATGTTTTGACGAGTCTTGGACTAGTCAGTGCATCTTTCAGTCAGGCTGCTCTTTCAGGTCAGAATGGATATCTTCATTTTACATGTGAACTTGCTCAGAACACAATGAAACTAAAAGTTTTTTGTCTTAAACTGGATCTAAATAAACTAATAAGGAGAATCTAGAAGTGCTGATCTACATTCTGTCCTTTAGAAACACTTTTTCCGGAATCTAAGGCTTTTGTATTTACTGCTTAAATACGGCTTTAATTTCTGTAGGTGAGTTATTATAGTCTCTGTATTCTGCATATCAGCAAATCTGCAGACATGAGCTGTTATAAGTAAATTACTTCCAATATGCACTTTTAGACCTTGTTGAATTTTGTAATTGTTTGGTTTTCCTTGATAAAATATTCAAGATGTTTTCTAGTTTCTCACTGCTAACTCAGCTATGTGTTGATGTAGGTACTTCAAAGACTTTCTGTCCTTGTGTTTGCAGTCATTGTAATGTTGAGAAAGGGCTTTTACCAGTTTTCTCCAGAACTTCATTAAATATTGTGCTTTTTATTCTCTTCATATGCTTTATACAATCTAACAGAGATAATAATTTCCCTAAGAAAACTGAGAGAACACTTTAGGGCTAGCTGTACTCTGTCAGATAACATCTACTGTAGCTGCCAAAAAATTAAATTTTTGACATCAGCATCATCTGTCCTTTCTCTGGGTCCTTGGGTATGTATGTGCCAGATTTAAAGTCTGACTCTGCCCAGAAATCTTAAAGATTAATATATTGTCATCTGCTTATAGGATTAAAGGTGAGGTGGTTTTTTTTTTTCCCATTTTTAACAACAAATTAAGTATGAAGTTGTATATACTGATAGAGTATCTCTTGAATAGAGCAGTTCTAATGGCAGTGTGCCATGCTTCAGGGTCTTTGAGGTGAAAACAAATTACAAGACATTCTTTCTGAAGCTTCCGTTGGTCTTTTAAATGCTGGTGAAAATGCAGTACCAGCTAATAGGTTTGTGGGGTTTTTTTTTTCCTCCCCATGTATAGGAAACAACAGCTCAGAATTTGGATGTTTCTGGAGGAATACATATTGTTAGCAAGTACTCATGGTTTTTGGTTTAGTTTGGATTTTGAGTCCGTGTCCTCACTTTCTGGGGCACTATGGGAGTTACGTGTGTTAATTTTCTATAAATTTCATTGCTGTAGCTGGATAGGTAAATAGCCATCTAGTGCACTCATGGAGGTGAGGACAAAAGGGTGAGCCCTGATTAAACGTGAGAAAATCAAGTCACAAGATAGGAATCAGGACAAGGCCAGGCTACTTGTTCTGCTGCAAGTGGGACAAGCTCTGTCATCTTCCTTTGTTTGTTACCACTTTATTTGCTGGACGAATCTCCCTTAAAAGGTCGCAAGTAGAAATACGGAAGCAAGCAGTGCTTTCATTCAGCACTTTAAGGAAAGAGGGTCTGGTGATTGCGTCAATGCTGCATGTGTCAATGCTAAAGTAAGCCTGAAGTCTGTGTTCTGCATCACTCACAGAAATGGAAGCCATTCTCAGTTTAGCAATCAGAGGAAAACAGCACAATCCATTTTTATGATCTCAGCTTTGAGTGTATTGATTGTTAATTTGATAATTTGAAGACATAACTTGATCTTGTAATTCTGGCATTTCTGGTAATTCAGCAGTAGTTTTTGCTTTAAGTGTCTGGAGTGTTAGTGATAGACAAATCATGTAGCCCACCTCCAGGAGCAGTGTCTCACTGATTTGTAATTAATTGCAATTTTTCAATTAATAGCTCTAAACTTCCTTTCAATTCTTCTGGTTTGAAAATAGCATTTTTGAATCCTTTTTTACCTCCGTGCTTCTCAACAGGTATAAGGTGATTTTTTATTTTATGGTTCTGTTCAATAGTGTTTTGAATAACACTCAATATTGTTAATTATTATTATTATTATTATTTGTATTACTGTAGTTCCAGGCGATAACAGGTTTCTGTGAGCTGGGACCTGTACACATGCTTGGAGGCAGCCTCTGACCTGAGGAGTTTACAGTCCATGCAAAATAGAAGAAAGGACAGAGCATAGAGCCTAATGTGTTTTACTCAGCCACATAGTAGGCAAACGCAGAGCTGGAAAAGGGCAAGGATTTCTTAGCCTAGAACTCCTGATTATGTTACCATCTCCTATGAGGATCACACTAAGGCAATCAATTATTGTTGCTACTGGATCTCTTCTCTGACTTTTTTAACTAAGATATAAAATACTGTGGAATTTGCAGTAGGATTGTCTCTTCTAAAACTCAAATTCAGTAGAGATGAGATTTCCTTTTGTTAGCTTTTTGTTAATTATATAAAGATCAACTTACTTAGTGAGAATGTCATTAAATAACATGGAGCTCCGATTCATGAGATTAAACTCAGCTTCCCACAGATACATCTAGATATTTTCAGGCACAAATAGACCTCAATAATCTTTGAACATGGCAAGAGTAAAAGCTGAGTGCTTGTGTTTGCTTGAAGTTCAAGGTCTTCATGCCTGTTTGGGGATGTAGAATAAGAAAGGACAGGCTGAGGCAAATGCCAAAAGATGGTAAAGAGAATGTCACTGAAAGATGTGAAGTTTTCTATTTTTTTGCATATGTGTAGTATACAAGATGGAAAAAGCTATTGGTTTGTCTGAATGAATATATAATAGTGATTTATGAACTAGGATAAGGCATATGTGCTTTTAACACATTTTTATTAACACCTCTTAAAATAGCAGTAAAGTCTGTTTGTGAAGTGAAAGGACTTGATTTAGATTGTTCTGCAGGAAGACAAATCTGTTTTGTGAGGATTTGTGGGAGGACTGTTTGTTAGAACTGTGGGTTACTTTGGTTTTGTTCCCCACTGGCCCATCTCCTTATGCTTCAGCTCAGAGCTAAGTATTTGTTTTTCTGTCTGGCTCTGAATATTGATCATGACTATTAAGCTGTTGCTTTTAAAATTAATTCCACTTCTCATTTACACTAAAGCCTTAGCTTGGAGGTCATTTTACACAGTTGGCAAGAGTTGTCAAAGAACTGTAGTAGGAATTGTAATGAGGCTTTGTCTGTGGGGGTTTTTGGGTTGAGTTTGGTTTAGTTTTTTAAAACACTGATCTGATGGTTAGAAATATCTGTTCTATCTATATTTTCATTTATATCAAGAAGTACTTTTACACATAAAATGCTTAAGGAGCAAACGGTAACTCATCCTTGCCCCATCCCTGGAAGTATATAAGGCCAGGGTGGATGGGGCCCTGAGTAACCTGGTCTAGTGGAAGAGGTCTGTGCCCATGGCAGGGGGATTGGAACTAGGTGACCTTTAAGGTCCCTTCCAGCCCAAACATTCTGTTGTTCTATGAATAACTGTCTCTCTTTTCATATTAATGTTGTGATTCCTCCATTCTCTATTCCTAAGAGCCAAGGTTGTGAAGAAGCTACTGAAGAATGCAGTACAAGAATTAATGAACAGGCCAGTTATGCTGTAAATAAACTTCGTGAGCTAAATGACAAGCTTGAGTATAAGAAACAGGCTCTAAATTCCATATGTAATTCACCAAAACCTGACAAAAAGGTGAGTACCTTTAGTGTCTTCAGTTTTGGAGGCTTTTTTTAAATAGTATATTTATGTTTGTATAATACCTACTTGTCACACTTTGGACAGGTCAGATCGCTGTTTCAGTCAACTTGTAAAATAGAAGGTGAAAATGGAACTTAGTTTTAATAGTTATTTTTCATTTTTTTAAGCTATTGTAACTAAAATTGCCAAGGTGATTTATATTGCATTGTTTGTGTTGGAACAACGACCACTCTCACAGTCATCTTTTTGCTTTGTCAGTGTTTCTTCCTTCCCTGTGCCCTGGCGTGTTCGTGTAATACTTCCTTGTGGCAGCCTTGTCCTGTCCTTGCCGCTCCTGCAGCGCTGCCGCCGAGGGATGTGCTGGGCAACTCCCGCCCCCTCTGCTGGCTGTGAGGAGCACGGCACAACTTCTTCATCTGCACCTGTGACATCTGCACCTGGATTTGCTCCAATAAAGGGATGAAAAAAAGCCCCAAACCTATAAAAGTGACTGGTTTTCTTTAACAGGAGTTAGGAGAAAGCACACTGTCACCAGAGGAAAAATTCTGAGGGATATGAAACATGGCTCGCTGGCCTTGGGCTAAAACCAAACAAATAAATTCATTTTCTCTTTGTAAAGCAATCTGAGAACACAGTCCAGGAGAAGCAGGTGATTTGCACATGGCTTTAGCCAGCTCATCTGCACTGCTGCTGAGGGTGACATTACAGGACTGTTGTTCAGATGGAACGGAGCCACACTTGTCAGGTGTACGTGATAGACACTGGGTGAGACCAACTAGTAGCCAAGGCATCTCCCTAAAATGACCTCCTGCTAGGAGGGATAGAAATGTGCCTGGGCATTAGTCATTGCTCTGGTCCTGGGTTCTTTGTACATCTGTTCTTTCACTCAGGGTGAATGCTAAGATGCTGGTCTGAATAGAAGTCTGCACCCTGCTCATCCTCTGCTGCCCCAGCTCTGGAGGTAGCTACGTCTAAGAGAAGGATGCGAACACTAGTGTTCGAGGCTACCCTGGCTAGCTTCATTCCTTCCACATCTCCCTGCTGCCAGAGGTTACTGCAGTCAGCTGAAAATGTGTTTGCATCTCTTCTGGTTTGCAGCTCTTCTGCTTCTCCCTTCCAGCTCAAGCCATTCTATGATTCTACATAACTGAATCTTTAAATATTATTCC
Source organism: Formicarius rufipectus (assembly GCA_013399695.1). Classification (NCBI taxonomy): domain Eukaryota; kingdom Metazoa; phylum Chordata; class Aves; order Passeriformes; family Formicariidae; genus Formicarius; species Formicarius rufipectus. Next base: position 1,436,025 of record VXAU01003163.1, read on the forward strand.
ATTCTCATGGATGTATCACTTCTCTGTTCCCTTCGCATTCTTGGAACATAGCTATATTCTTTCTATACTTCAGGTCTTGGGGAGGCAAGGATTGTACCCCTACTAAAGTAGTGGCGTTTTCCCCTGTGTGTTTTTGTTTCTAAAGCATTCTTTGTCTTTGAAAATATATACCTCTCTGGAACAGAATAGTGAAATGGTTCCAGTATCAGTGTAAAGTCTCAGTATTTGGTTTGTAAATGTAGCAGCAGTTTATGATGAAATCTCACCAGTTCTTCTGTTTTTATTGAATGTTCCTGGATGCTACTGGAGTCAATGCAAGGTGATTGTAGAAGCAGTCTCTATGTTGACAGATAAAATACAAATACAATGCAAATAAAATACAAAATTTTTCTGAAGATTAGGTGTCTGTTAGAAAGTTGTTATATTGCTGTCGTATAAAATTTCACATCTGATGAGTCAATTCTGAACAAGACAGAATTACTGTAGCTCTGTAGAACATGGTGCATTCTACACCTGTGGTGCAAGTGTAGAACTGATAAATTTGACCATGTGGAATTTAAAAATAAGTGTCAGCTGCTTTTGCCATGCTTCTAATGTCACATCTTATGTATACTTCCACCTTTCCAGCCATACTGTCTTCTAGCAGGATGGTTGGTAACTTTTTTTTTGTGATGTGATGAGATACATTACTTCTCCTTTATTACATTATGATGGTGAGTTATGTCTTCATGAGAACATCTTCTAAATTTGTGCTTTCCACAATAATAAATTATTGCCTTTTTTGAAAACTGAAATGAAATAAGTGGTAACTTCCTGAGTGATTGTTAATATAGCTAGAAATTCCTAGAAATGAAATCTATTCTGAGGTTCTTCAGTAATATGGTGTGTACTTGAAAGTAATAAGGAGGATGGTTTTAGTAATGTCTGTTTCAGTAATGGCAATTTCAAGTCTGTGTAAAATATACAATGTGTAATATATAATCCAATCTCAACCGCCTTTTATGCTCATAGTGTGATAGTAGCATGTACTTCTAACTTGTCAACACCAATACTAAAATAAAAAACCTTTAAGATTGCTGTGTATATATTGTTGTATGTATAGAAGATTTTTTTGTTATCCATGTGAATTGCTCTCCCCCTGCTTTTGTACCTTTTCTTCCTTACGAACAACGTCCCTAAAGACATGGTGCGGCTTTTTCTTACGAATTTTAATCAATAAACTTCTCTCTGCAGATTGTTTCTAAGCTGAAGGATGAAATTACTCTGATGGAGAGAGAGCACAGTGACCTTCAGCTGCACATTGCAAGAACAGACTGGTGGTGTGAGAATCTTGGCATGTGGAAAGCCTTTATTGTCTCAGGCGAGGTATGGGATTTTTTATGTTTTTCTTTTATCTTCAGATCAGTTCAAACTTGCATGAAAAGCCGAAGAAAACCATGTAGATACTTTCCTTATACTTTTGTGTACACTGATTGTACTTAATATTTACTTGTGGGGGAAGGAACCCTGACGTCTCCTGAGCTCCTTGTTTCCCCAGTGGCTCTTGTGATGCATATACAAAATTTCTATTCCTCAGACACTGTTGTAGTGGAGTTATAAAAATTACCTGCATGTGCAATAACTGATTTTGACAGTTTGCTATCTTAGGAACATTGTTTTTCATGAGAACTGTCTCTTGTTATATTACCATGCTATCACACTTGGGTGCAGTTGCATATCTGCTGTGTCTAAAAGATGCAGTACTTACATTTTTTGTTTTGTATTATATTTAATGGCAGTACAGTATCAAGGGACTAGAATACCCAGAAAGAAAGTGCTTCATATCTGTAAGATGAAGTTGCTTACTAAAAGTAGATTTTGCTATAGAACTTAAGCTGAAAGTGTAATAGCCTGTCATTGATCATTTAAACTGATTTACTAAATCAGTTAATAGATAGCACAGAGAAAACTGGAGTTACTTAAGACTTGAAAAAAATCGTATCTCCTAACATCCCATTTTTCTGTTTTCCAGTTGACTTATTAATTTGGAAAATCAAATGCCCAAGTACATAAGTTTTGCATTCTTAACAAAATCCTGAACACTTTCAGTGTTTATGTGAGGCTGTTGGCAGATACTTGAAGAAAACTGTAATATGTGTCCATCTAATAACTAGAATTTTAATGATTTTGCACATGGATCCTAGCTTTAAGCAGGAGTACTAGGTCCTCTCATTTTGAGAATGTGTTTTCAGAGGGCTGACTTGCTCCTGACAGTTACAGTTCAGATAGTCCTGCATATATGCATATCCCTGCCCTGAGAACAAATGCAGAATGGAGAATGATAGGCATGACTCAAATTAGCAATTTCAGCACTTACCTCCCAGTATTCAAAAGTGGCAGCCAGGAGGTGTTTGTGAGTCACCTATGAGCACAGATCCAATCTAGCTCAGGGGTACACAGGTCAGGGACTGTCCTACACAATCCCAATTCTTCAGCGACATGTTTCTCTGACCTGCATTTTGGAGGCTGTTCAAGCATCTCTGTTTGCAGTTCCCCAAATAGCTGTGCTGTGAACACAGCACATTTTCAGGCATTCAAGCTGGTATTTTGTATTCTGTTTGGGTGTTGCTGCCGCTTTTTTACAGAGATGTGTGAAATCTGGGCCTCAGATTTGGCTCCCCAGTGGTCTGTGTGCAGATTTAGGGATCATAGGGAATGTTCTCTATGTACAGCTCTGAATAGTATAAAAATATGAAGGTGCACTTTAGCTGCTTGTCTTTTACAATGGTAATGTAGTCGCTGTCAAATTATCCATCAATAAGATTGTGTTGTCAGACCTTCACAACCTTCACCGCCTTCTCAGAAAATGTATCGTAATTATATGAATTTTAAAGTTTATCCTTGTCCTAATTGGATTAGTTAAATATTCCTTTTAAAAAAAGCATTAAAATTATAACTTCCCTCAAAGATTGTAAAAGTGGTATTTTATAATTACCTTTCTGTTATTTGCATGTATATAAAGACAAGCATTCTAGAGTATTTTACGCATTTCCCTTATTTGCCTTTCATAATCAATTTAGCTGTCTCCTCAAAATAAGTAAACCAATATCTGTTATCAGTAGAACATAAGGATGAAATTTTTATGTCAATTGTTATAGCAAATTAAGAAATAATGTGGTCACACTGCAGATGTTGTCTCAAGAAAAATCTGACTTCTTTGCAGGAGTTTTCCATTTCCACAGTTTAGTTGGTTCTCCTTCCTCTGACTGATTGTAGAGTTTGATTCATTGCATTTCTGTGAAGTTGTGAGTCCTTCAGAAATAAACACCACATGGATACCACATCCTCTGTGCATGCAGAATAGCTCAAGTGAGCAGAGGAATCACTGAGACAGCACCAGCTGTCACAGGGCCCAGCTGCAGAGCTGGTCCACAGCAGGGGCACTTGCAAGGAAGAGTGGGAATAAAGGGAGAACACTCAGGTAAATGCAGATATAGGAGAGATGGGTATTGATAAGCAATCAGAAAGCTAGATGGTGTTAGGGACCATAAAAACTGTACACTCAGTTGTTTGAAGAATATACATTAGGGAGATTTGATTGCTGGGGGACAGCATTGCAAAACTGTATGTAAGGTGCAATAATGGTTAGCCAGAGGACTGATTCAGGACTGGCACAGCATTTTGGGTAAAATGTAGTTCATTAAGAGTATTGCTTCATGAATAGCTTTCAAATCTCAAGAGAAGAATGGGACTGATGACTGAGTTTGCATGCCAGTCCTCTGCAGCTCAAATGTTCCACTGTTTACTCTCAGTGTAATATAACTTATGCTGGCTTCTTCCCCACAAGGTTTTAGAAGAGAATGGAGAACAAGTGCCCTGTTACTCTGTCATGGTGAGTTTACAAGAAGTCGGTGGAGCTGAAACTAAGAACTGGACTGTTCCCAGGAAGCTCAATGAGTTTCAGAATCTACACCGCAAACTCAGTGAGGTATGAATCTTGGCTGGGGAATGGAGAAGATACAAATTGCTAAAATTTGTCAGAATGATCAAAATTTAATACTGCCAGTTTTAAAGTCAGCCTTTTGGCTTTTAGCCTTTTAGAGCTAGTTTTCTATCTGAATATTTCTGGTCTCTTACAGAGACAAATGCTTATAAGACTTGTTTATTTTTTTCTCCTTAATGATGTTTTACTGGACTAACCCAATGTTGAAGAGCCTGCTATAAAAACTAGATTTATTTCTCTGCCTTCCAGGCAAGTATTAGAAATGATAGCTTTTGGGGACAGAGCAGGTTTCTTTTTACAGTTGCTTTAACCTTTCAGTGTGATAAGGGGTAGATAGATGATGGTGGTGTGAAGGGAAAGGATTTAGATATGTCAGTGGGTAAGGGAAGGTGTTTTTCAGGGTGCTGAGGGGGATGTGGAAGGGAGATGAGAGTACAAAAGAGTCTCTTCATTTCCATTCTGAACCACTTGTCTTTTTCTCCACGTACATGTTAAGTAAGCTCTCCTTTCTCCTACACAGTGTTTTCCATCATTAAAAAAAGTTCAGTTGCCTTCTATCAGCAAGCTGCCCTTCAAATCTGTAGACCAGAAATTCATGGAGAAGTCCAAGAACCAGCTTAATAACTTTCTGCAGGTAAGAAAACAAAACCAAAACCAACAGATACCTAAAAAGGAGAATTGAGAGGATACTGTCTATTGCCTAAGGAGAGAGCCTAGAGCAGATAGGTCAGATGTAAGGTTTGACACTATAAATGTCAAAATTGTCTAAAACGCCTGAAGTTGAGATGAGTTTGAGTGATAGCAACCATTCCTCCAGTGGTAGTTAATTTAAACTTTGATTAATTAGAAATATTAAGTAATAAATCCTGTAATTGCCACTTTTAGGTATAACACTTCACAACAGATTCCTTACAAATGAGAACTTCTTATAAAAACAAAGTTATAAGATTAAAAAGTTTAAGCTTGGTAGTCCCAGTACTTAGAACTAGCTTCTTAAAAGTATCTTTGTGAGACATGGATTTTTTTTTTTCCTCACACTACCTCTGAGCCATCACTTACTCTGTTTTAGTGGATGACTTGACACATCTTGTTGCTTAACGAAAAACATTTAATTGATATGTTTTTTCAGTCATTATTTTTCCTTTCACAGAAATTACTCTCTGATGAAAGACTCTGCCAGAGTGAAGCACTTTATGCCTTCTTGAGCCCTTCCCCAGAGCACCTCAAAGTTATTGATGTGCAAGGAAAGAAGTCATCTTTTTCACTCTCCTCGTTTCTTGAACGACTTCCTGGTGATTTGTTTTCCCATCAGGAGGTAAGTGGTAGAAAAGTAGTCTTCCCAAATTTTAATTATTTATCCAAAGTAAGCAGGGAGAGTCATTAGTATTTGAATGGCAGGTAATGTTGGAAGACATTTCCAAAGATCATTTGTAATCTACTTGAAGTGAACAAGGTGTCAGAAATAAGAGCTATCTATGAATTTAAAAGGTATTCATTAATAAGTTTCCTGTCCTTTGATAAATCCGTGTAGGCAAATATGTAAGCTATCACAAATAAACAAATTGTAGTCCATGTAGGACTGTTTATTTTTTACAGTGGAATTTGCCTCTTTTTTGAGGTCTTGACACACATTTCAGAGGAGTTTTGGCAGGTAAAAATAATTCTCTCTTGGGAAGATTCTCTTGGCAGGAATGGCTGTGTGTCCTTAATAATTTTAGGACAACTTCTCAACCAAAGCTAGTTTTGACAAAAAAGTGTTGGCAAATAGTACAGGCTTACTGAGGCAATTTGCAAATGCAGGCAGGAGCCTGTGTGGGCAAACAAGTTGTAGAATTTGATATTAAGCCATTAAAAAAAAAAGTTAAAATGCATTCAATAATAGATTAGTGACTAAAATAGCTCATTGACTAGAGTCAACCATCATTCCATGACACTCTGTTCTGTGTTGCTCATATTGTATGTATGCAATCTTCAAGGAGCTGTTTCTATTCCCCTTTTTAGTTATACAAAATTAATATGAAATAATTTCTTACATGTTTAGTTGTCTGCAGTGGATGGGTCTTCTGTAGGTTAATTGGAGTTTGGGGAACATGTACAGTTCTAGAGAGAAAGGTGGTCTTGCATCTTGCAAAAATAAGAACATGCAATATGTATTTTTCAAAATTACATTCTGCTTGCATCTAGATGCTGAATGCATGTGCCTCATTTCAGGATAATAAAGTTTGAGAAACTAATTTTACACTACAGTAGAAGTACTGCAGTTCTAAAACCAATAGAGCATTCACTAAAATGACTGTGTAACGTAGAACTAGCATACAAGTGTAAAACTATTTATATTTTCCTATTTAATTGAAATACATCCGCAAGACAAAAGTCAGGCTGCATGCATATTGTATTATGTGAGCACACAGGAGGAAAGAGTTGGGAAATATAGGAGAAGGAAAGAGATTTTGTAATGAGAACGTGTGAGTAGAGAGAGAAAAAATAAACAAAGCAGAAATTAGGCAACTGATGGTGAAAAACTAAAGGAAGCAGAGTAAAAATACTCACAGAATGTGGCAACAGAGGAGTTGGAACAAGACTTGAACAAACCCTCAGTTGTTGAGGCAGCACCAGAGGTGACTGAAAGAGGGTTCTGGGCTGCATTTGGGCTGCACAGGGGTTCCTGTGACCATGAGCACCCAAGCAGCAGCCCCACCCTGTGAGGACCTGAGGGCCCATGGCAGCCAACCAGGCAAGGAGGGGACAGTGCCAGGAGTGACTGTGGGACTTTTAAATGGCTTCAGGGAGCACAGCATCCAGGAACGGGCAAGCAGGGGCATGGCATGGCATAAATGGTATTGCCAGAACTGAGGTGGTTCAATCCATTTATCTCTTGTGAGTCTGTTCTGAATAACTCTGCTCCCTTTGGTGCTCTGAGCTTGGGTATTCTCGGGCTCAGGTCACTAAATGTCACCATATTGTCTTTCTGTCTCAGACTGGTTCTTGTTAATGTTGCTTATCTCTGCAGTGGCCAGTTCCCTTTCCACTGTTGGGTTTCATTACTGGCTTACTTCAAGGACAACTGGCTAATGCTTGATCCCACTGAGGTGCTTCAGCTGTGAAGGCACTGTCTGTAATCCAGGGGAGCCAGCTGCTTGTGTTGTAAACAGCTCCAGCTGACTAGCTCCCCATTCTGGATGTCTTCCTGGTTGTTGCCTCAGGGAGGCTTTGCAATCACCAACACATCTGAGTGCCATCTCCTCTTTACAGCTCTCTCCTGCTTCCTAGCAGTACATGACTCCCACATCAGCTGTTTTCTTTTATCCAGCCAGTGTTGGTGGGGTAATATAGGCAGTAGACTCTGCAAATGTGGGCAGCATTGAGGCTACAAGCAGAAGATGTAGCAGCGATGATGATTCTGCGGTGCAGAGTATCCTCATCACACTTCTCCAATGGGAAGTGCAATCCCTTCTCAAACTCCCTAGCAAGGTTCCTGTTTGCCAGATCCTGCCAGCAGCAGTTGTTGACTTTAATGCCTTTTTGTGAGATGAATGACTGTGCTTCTTCCCCAGAGCATGGCAGTAACTAAATCCATTCTGGAAGAAGGATGGGGAAATGCAGTTCGTACCCATGTTGTGCCTCTCTTCCTAGGAAGAAACAGAAGAGGACAGTGACCTGTCGGACTACGGAGAAGAGGTGGATGGGAAAAAGGACTCTCTTGCTGAACCGTGTTTCATGCTGATTGGAGAGATTTTTGAACTGCGAGGAAGTAAGCTGAAAACCTGCATAACTGCTAGTGGAATCTGTCTTAGATAACTGGGGCACTTTATAATTCGTATTTTTCTGCTGTTTCAATAAGTGGAAATGTTCTTGCAATCTATATAGCCAGTTTGTTTGGAACCAGTCTGTTCTTCAGTAGTTCATAATTTCAGAGTTTTCATTCAAAAGTGAAATTCCAATATAACATGACAACAAGAAATTAACTGGTAGGGGAGAGCATTTGCATTTAGTATTTTAAGTTTTTCATGGAAAAAAAAAAAAGTGGAAGAAAACCAGAAAATGACAGTAGCATGTTTTTTGTACATAGACCGCTTTTTAGAATGTATGAATTCTGAGGAAGGAAAGATGGCTTTATTATAGAACCTGTCTCTGACAAAGAAATACAATTTTAATATTCATTTTAAGTGAGTTATGTATGCATTTTAGTTCTACACTTTGTATAATGAAAAAGATGCTAGAATCATGGCATCTTTAACTACTGGATTTTTTTTTCTTCTTTATGTAACTGAATGATGCTGATAAAGAAAACTATTTTTGTGTCTATTTGAATGTGCAGCCACACGTGATGCTCCATAAAATGATTTAGAGGGTAACTATTACAAAGCACAGCACCTTCCAAAAATGGCAGATGTGTCATCCAAATATAGGCTTTATTGTGCTGATAATGAACAGCATGAAAGAAAGATTAACCAGTAATTACTAGAAGCACTCACATTTGTTTCCTTTATTTGTAATGGAAAGCTGACTCCTTGGTTTATTTGAGTGAAAATGTTTTCAGAATGTTAATGGAGCTGCTGTGTGTGCATTATACTAGTAGGTATGCAAAAGATGAGAATTTTGAGGACATTTGGGCTTTTGTAGTAGAAAAAGCATTTTGAGTAGTTGTATGGCTCCATAAACTTGGAATATTCTTAAACATAAGAGTTTACAACATAAATATATATAACATGCATTTTAGGTTATGTAATCTGCAATATTTAAAAAACATATAGCAAACAGTAGAGGGAAAGTAATAAAGAAAAATGAGACATGTACAGTTCATGAAATCTTAGAAAGGATTATCACAATATCTTTACTGTAGGGGTAGGTTGTTCGGTTTTGGTTTGAGGGTGTGGACAGCAGGAAGGTTTTGGACATGATCATGCGTTCTGTAATGTTGTTAACTTTCTGGTTAATATTTTTCATTTTTTCATTGTTCTAGTGTTCAAGTGGGTCAGAAAAACATTAATTGCACTTGTACAAGTCACTTTTGGAAGAACTATCAACAAGTAAGTAGCTGTTGCTTTAAATGTACCTTCATCATTGTTCTGTGAAAAGAAGGCTGAGTGCAGAATTAATAATAATCTGGACATTCTGTTGTATATGATAATCTGCATTTGTTTTACACAGCTCAGTTTATAAGTATGTTTATTAGAGAAAACACAGATACGTGCATTATCTTGTCAAGTGAGGCATGGATGGAGTTCAGTGTGCCTGTCTGTACATACCTTCATGTGGAAAGCTGTGTCACTGGTCAAAAAAATTTTTGGAAAATTATTCTGCCAGCAGAACAAGCTATTCTTTGTTCAATCAGTGACTAAATCTGCATATGCCAGCATGGTTTTTAAAGCCTTTTATATATGTTGTGTAGCAGTAAATTGAAGTGGTCTGTGACAGGCTACACTCAGTTTTAAATTTGTTCATTTGTTCCTACTGCTGCTAACATCGGGACAGCGAGGGATAGAGTGTGAGCACAGCATGCATGCAAAGTTGCTATATAGCTCTTTACATGTAAACTGAATTTTTACATTCATTGATTTTAAGGATTTTGGCTGTACTGTGGCACAGGTCAGCAGTACTGTCAGAAGCCTGCTCTCTGCCTCAGGCTCCTGGTGCTGAAGGCTGTAATGAATGCTGCAGCCCCAGGAGGAGACTGCTATCTCCATCTGTAAACCCTTCAGTAATGTGCTTTTGCTACGTGTGAAGGAACCTTCTGTGCTTCTATCAAAACTTCATCTATTTTTATCCTAGCAGGCACATCTGTGCATGCCACTAGCTTGGGATTTGCTACAATTATCTACCCAATTTTTACATCTTTTCCCTGTGGAGCCTTTGTAGTGCCCATCCTTGAAATGCAGTTTCAGTGTACATTTTAAAAAGTAAAATAACAAATCTGCATAAAACATGAAAGACTAGTTCTGATGGGCTCCCTTCTACACTTCTTTACAGGCAAATCCGTGATACTGTACACTGGATGTTCAGTGAACCAATGCTCGTTTACTACATTGGTGTATTTCGGGATGCTTTTTGGCCAAATGGAAAGTTAGCACCACCACAGAGAACCAAGAGTGATGAACAAAAACAAGAGACAAAACAGAGAGCACAGCAAAAACTACTTGAAAACATTCCAGGTGAGATTACTTTCATTCTGCTTAATCACAGACTGAATAGCTAGTAAGCTGGTTAATGGAGTAATTTTTCCTGTAGAGTACTGAATAATGGTTATTTGCATAAATAAGAATAATTTTGGCCTTAGTCTTTGCCTCCCCTGCCTGTCTGGTAAAGGGCTTGGATTCAGATAGTGGTGGATGCAAAATCCAGTATTGCTGTACTTCTCAGCATAATATTCATCAAAGAATCTCAGTCAAGACTCTCTCTCTGCTGGTTCTCTGTGAGCAAATACCAGGTGGTTCTGCTACCTGGAACTCCTTGACAAGTAAGGGAGAGTGGCACCACCTCTTATATTTCAAAGTGGGAGAGAGATGTCTACCCACAATGTCGTGTTGTGTGTTGCTGTCTGTTTCTGATAAGAGATTTCATAGCACTTAAAGTTGGAAAGACCTTCAGCCTGGACAGAGGAATCCTGGACTGGGTTTTCCAGTACTCTTCTTTACCTGCCCTTACCTCCCAAGCTTCCTCTTCAGTCAGCACGTTTCTGGGGTACTGTTCTGAGGTGCTCCATCCTGTCCCATTCACAGAACTGGAAGTCCAGTTACATATTTCCAACACCTCAGAAATCATGTAAACCTAAAGGCGTCTAGCTGGGAAGAACCAATATAATTACCTGTAGCACTTGGAAATGCACTTAAACGTAGTTTGAATGCTTTTAATCTCTTCTCCATCTGAAAAGAATGAGCTGTTTTATGGCTTCACTGAGGTGTCTCATGTACGCCTGTGCATTAGAATGTTTAATCAACTTTTACTGCAAAAAAAGCATCAGGTATGCATGCAAAATATTTGTTATTTCATGTGTAAACAACCCTCCCTGTGTTATGTACTCACTGACCTAAACAGCCTTCCGTATTGGTTTTTGATTTTTTTTTTGTTTGTTTCTGAGATTGGAACTGTATGACAGGACATAGCTGAATGCACCTTAGATTAACGATGGAGCATTGGATCACTATTTATTCTCTAATTTAATCCAAAATGTAAATAATTGACTAAGAATTCTCTGAACTACTTACTTGTTGGAAGTATTCTCTGTGAAGAGAGAGACAATTCAAGTGCTAAATCTGTTTTAACTGTTGTAGGAATTCTGTCTTTGTGGCTGAAAGTAATTTAAGTGAATAGTTTAATGATGTACGAGATTAGACTTGACTCTGTGAGGTGAACTATCGAAAAGGTATACTATGTATCATGTTAAAACACTTAAAATATTGTCACACACTATTATCTTACTTGGGTAACTTGAGAATAAGGGTAACTTTTCAAGCTGTTAGTTATGTGTGTTTGTAGAAGGTTGTTGACTAGGGACTGTGTATCTTGTAACTAAGGGCCACTGAAGTGCAGTGGCTTTGTTTCTCCTCCTTTATGGGTCCTTGTGGTTGAAGTAGATGATCCTGAGGGTCTTTTCCAGCCCTGATGGGGTTGATTCTGTCATTCTGGGCGGTAGTATTGGCTGGAGGTTTTGCCTAGCATGAGTGAAGCAATATAAGCTGAAGTAATGTTTGTTGCAGATACTCTGCAGAATCTTGTTGGACAACAAAATGCCCGTCATGGTGTAGTGAAAGTGTTCAATGCATTGCAAGAAAGGAAGGCTAACAAGCATCTACTTTATGTGAGTAATTTTTAAAGTAACTTTATAACTTCAGAATCCTGTTAATTGCTGATCTCCACTCAGTATTAAAGCCTGGGGAGTGTGTTTTGCAGTGATTTAGTTTGAACTATTGGTCTGTGTGCAAGTAACTTTTTTTGTTACTGAAATAAGAGGAAAAAATGTATTTGGTTCGATCACCTGACTAAGTTTAAATAACCAAAGGCTGTTGAACAGCAGCAATGCTTTTGTCTAAAAGAAATCCTCTACCACATCCAACTTTCCTGGCTTCATAAGGTGCAAACTAATTTCTTCCTACAGCTTAGAAAAATAAACATATCTTGGAAAGTCCTAGGAAAGAAGAGCTCCAGGACTGGCTCATAATTAGGACATGACAGGCCTCCAAAAGTCCCACTTCTCAACTGCTGGGACTAGTTGGAGTATGCAGCTGGATCTAAGTATAATATCTTCGTACTCAGTCAGTCTCTTCAGGCTCATTTTGGGCACCAGCCCATCACACAGTGCAGCTTCAGCACCGGAATGGGTGCAGCCTGCTGGAGATGCATAAGATGGATTCTCTGGTACTTGCTTATTGTGCTGTGGAGTCTTTGACAGAACAGCCACAGTTTACCCTGGTGGGAAGTCCTCATCTGATGAAAGCAGCTGCCCTTAGCACTTGCCTCTTTTCAGTCTTAAGACATTTCCCATGTTATTTGTAGGACATGTGCTAACTGTAGGATGAAAGAAAAGTAGTTGCGTGAGTGATGAATAGAATCGAACCTACATGCTTCTGTTACCTGTGATGCTCTGAAACATGGCAAAAAGGAAGAGGAAATTCTCATTTGGTTGGCACGTGCATCATCCTAACTCCTTTCTGTTTTTCAGGTTTTGCTGGAACTGCTGCTAACTGAACTGTGTCCTGAGCTGAGAGCTCATTTAGAGCAGCTTAATGCCACTTCGGTTTGAATCTGCACAATTGGACCACTAGAGAAATGTCTATGTTCAATAATAGACATGAAACTTATTTTCCTCTTTTCCATAGAGGGCTGAGGACTATGATTATTTTTAGCATTTTTCTTTCCTCTTGAGTTTTTTGTGAAGTAAACAGACTTGAAAAGATCTGATGCTGTAGTAGGGTAGACAAAACAATGCTGTATAGCTGCCAATTTTTATTTAAATTGTTCTATTTGACTACTCTTCTGTTTCAAATATAGATTGAAAAAATAAATGTTCATATATGCGGAAAGAAACCAGAAAATATTTTAAACATTTATGAAAAGAAATTTTGCTTATAGTGGAAAACTAATGAATGTTGTACAGTTCTAATCTCCTCACTGAGGATCTAAGCATTCCTCTTTTTTTTTTTTCTTGTGTATTGAAAAAGCCTTGTTGTGCAATACTACATGTAAAACTATTGTGAAAATTTTATCAATTTTGTTTTTACCAAAGATTTCCTGTAGTTTGAAGCATTTGTAAGCAATAAATATCACAAGTGGATTGCAGTATTTGATAGCGAGGCTGTACTGACAACTAACAAATGAGTTTGACAGCACTAGTTTCGTAAGAAATACCTACATTGCTTTGAAGTCTGTGTCAAAATTATGTATTGTAAACTGGTATGTCCTAACAGAATGCCTGTGTTAAATGTTAGTTCAGAGATTAGTGCTTATGAATTGCTTCTATGAATGATCAAGCAGACATTTAATTAAACCATTCTAATAACTTCCCTGATATAACTCAGGGTTGTTTCCTTCAAATACCCCAATTTCAAACAACCTTCAAAATTTTCCTTTATTTTATACAAGGAAAGGAAACTGTCTTCAGTGGGTTTTTTTGGGTTTGGTTATTTTTTTAAGTTATGTAAAAGTATGTAAATATGGTCTTAATGCACATCTAAATAATTAAACATCATCAGAAATCCCAAGGTGACACTCATTACTGTCTTTTCAATTCAGTACAGTTGTGCTCTAGAAAAACTACCTGCAGTAGTACAGTACTGGCTGTATTGTAAGGTACACACTGTCTGTATTCTACATTTAATCAACATTTTTAGTAACATCTAGCCTTCTCTTCCAACAGATTCAGGAAAGTTTTCACGTCATGGCACAGTCCTAAGAAGCAAGCCAAATTCTGCACTTACCCATTTACTTACAAAACTTTGTATTTAGAAATGTGCAAGGTTACCATACCAATCATAAAGTTTTATCAGAGGTTAATCAAAGTATCTCTGGAGAAAGGATTCAGCAGGACATTGCTCAGGCATACTCCTAGCCAAAAGGTTTTCAACTATTCCTAATACAAACAGAGGAAGTGTAAATGCAATATAAAGGATTAAGGAAAACAGGCTTCATACTGAGGATGTATGTTGAATGCTTCCCCACCAATGTTTGTTTTTTGTTCTCCCCCCACCCCCTGCCATAGTTCTGTAAGTAGTCTTTTCTAGTTTTACAAGCTGACTTGGCTTGAACTGTAAAGCTTAGTGTCTCTCAGGCCAGTTTCCAACTTTGAATCTCTGCAGTCTAAGAGCAAAATGTGTAAAGACAGATATACATGCATTAGAAAGCATATGAATGAAAGTATACACAGCACTAGCAAAGGTAAGATTTTAAAATTGCCATGGCCTGGGAGTGGACTGTGTGTGAAAACTAGGCACGTTTGGGTTCAAACTTTTCAGAATATTAACGTAAACACTATATATGCAGAAAGGAAACAACCGTATTTGTTTGGTTTTTGTTTGATTCATGTGCTATTTAGTAGTATGACATAAAGAAAATCCATCTGTCCAAGTAAAATGTTCTTAATAAAACTTTAAGGCTTCGGTACTATTTTGAAAAGTCTGCCTTGGCTTCACCTCAGAGTGTGAGCTCTTCTCTTTGTTTTAGATAAAATTAATCAGTAAATTACTTTTAATTTCTATAATTCTTACTTAAAAGCAAGCAATAGGGCACAGTCTGTTGGAGATTAATGATGATTTACTGTAGGAAATGTATTTATATACCAGTCACAGTTAAAGGAAATGCTAAATTCTCTCAAGATTAGCTGCCAGTTCAAGGTCAGAAGCAACAGCAGGATCCAGCTGGCATGCCTTTGAAAACAAAGAATACCAGAGTGCTAGTTTATAGCTACAATAAGATTGGATGTTGTCTATATAACATTAATAAGGTATTTGTCAACAAAAGTATCTGAGATAATCAATGTGTTAAAATATTGAGGAGTTAATATATTGACTTTAAATCCCTGTTTCTGATGCCATATAAGAAAAAAAAACCCTGTATCTAAAATTGGTATATTTAACTATAGTGTTAATCTTGGGTTTATTTCTTCAATGTTGTTGCCATGGCCTGTGCTGGCTTCAGTCAGAAACAGAGATCTGCTTACAGACAGGATGGGTTTCATTCACTTCCATCATCTATTTCATTATCCCTAGGGGGTGCCCATCTTCTGTTTCTCACCTCTTTCAAAACCGACTGGGTCTATGAATGATATGCCAAAACCACAGCAGAGCAGTTAATTAAAGAAACAACTATGATTTTAACTTGAAGTAGGTGTAATTGTACAGTTAACATGAAAATTTTTCAGGCACAAAAGAAACTGGACACCCTCACAACTCTTACTTGTTCTAAAGTTATTGGTTCAGGGAGCTTCCTTGTTTGTATTACATTCATTTTCTTTTGCTGTTGATTTACAGATGCATGGTACCAGTCAATAGGAAGTATCTCTTTATACTGAGAAGTTAGTGACATTCCTAGATCAGTCTCAGGTGTACAGCTAGTGAATAATGAATGAAAGTTGTAATCTTTCAGTTATGGTGGTTTTGCTAGACTTTAGGAGACAGTGGCTCCCACAAAGCCATGGGGAAATTTAATCCTGATGGCCCTCTTCAATGCCTTAAGGTTCCTTTTAAGGGGAACACTGGTTACAGTTTTCGTAACACCTCAGCTTAGATTTCTGTCCTGATCTCGTCATCCTATCCTCTATAATCTTTTTCACAGCAGGAGAACAAAATATTTAAAATGTCTGTATTCAGAAGATCACCTGCCCTTCTAAGTCCCTCATATCAGTGGCTTCCCTGAGTAAGGAGCCACAAAAATAATAATTCATCATTTGCATAACTCCATTTGTTTAGATTGCACCAAGCTGGACATCACAGTATTCTACTTGCAGAAACAAATGGTCACTATGTGCACAGAAATCAGTCTCTCTGAAGCATGGATACAAACTTGCTACACTCCCTTCAGTTTGTATAATCCCCTTGCCTTGATGTACCTTTAGACATTGCTGATATTACTTAGCAGATTCATCTGCTAGAGGCTGTTACTGATATTTTTCCTCAAGCAATAAATCTTACTCCAAAATTAGAACTTTGGAAAAATGTGACCTTTCTTTTTTTTTTTTTTCCTCCTGTATAGGGAACAGGGAAACTAGTAGATCCTCAGCCCTTGCTAAAAATAAGCATGAGAACCAGTTACGGACAATTTAAATATTGTTAATGAAGGTTGTAATTGTTACAGAATCTAAAGTAGAAGTCAGGATTTTTCAGTTATTGAAAGATAGAAAGCAAATTAATTTGGGATAGTATTATTCAAATTGTTGTAGCTAATTTATCCTTCAAGTTATCAAACTCTTTTCTGTGGTGCTTACCATGGATTTTTTTTTGTGGTTTTGTAGAATATGTTGTTTGCTTAAGCAAGTGGCCAGATAGCATTCCTTTGAGACAATTTTTAGTAGTTTTCAATATACTTTTATCACTATACATTTTCTTACACAGATTTTTTTTAAACACAAATAATATTGAAGTTTTTAACAGAACAGCAAGTTTCAAGATTCAAATCCAAGGTATGATTCAATTTCATGAGATGTAAATTAGTATGTAAGACTTTTTCAACTTACCTTAGAATAGTATTTTTTAGCAGCACCTTGATCTTGCTTTATGCCTCGGCCAAGCTGGAGGCATCTAGCCAAGTAGAAAGCAGCCATAGCAGCCCCCTTGGCTACGTATGTTGGATGACAATCAGCTGTCTTGGCTAGCATATTGATGTCATTGTTTTCTGTAGTCCTGTTGTGGAATTTAGAGCATTAGGTTAGATAATGCTAGTTCAAGCAATAGTTAAAGTTGACTAAATATGACTTTGACAATGCCTCCTTTCCATTTACATTGTTATCCAAAATAAGCTGAAAGTTACATGTATTCAGCATCTTAAGCGGATTCTTCTGTATTTTTTAAGTTAGTCTTACTTGAATATTGTTAAGCAGCAAACAAATATGTAATTTTGGAAGTCACATTCATCATAGTTATACTAGTTATAAAAGGCAATGTATTTTACACTTAATTGTTCCTATTATTTAATGGAAATTATATATGGAAGAAAGACAAAGTGCTTATTTCATGTAATTGAGCAACCTCATCTAGTGGAAGATGACCCTGCCCACAGCAAGAGGGCTGGAACTAAATGATCTGTAAAGGGTTAATTCAAACCATTCCATAATTCTAAAATTCCAAGTCCTTACTAGGATATTGGCAAATCACAGGAGTCTGAAAATCATGGACATAGTCCATAGACATTTATAGCCTCTGGTTATAAAACTCACTTAGGACAACCATTTACGACTGTTTCAGCTCAATCACTGCCTTTCTTTAACATGTTTGTTGTCTTGTTATTTTCTGCATGTTGTTTTGACAAAGAACCATTTTAAGAATCAGAGGGACAAAGTGAACATAGTTTTAACTATCAGGCTATAATTACCTAGTGTTGTCACAAAAATATTAGGTACACTGTTTTCTAAGTGGGAATTGATTTATTCTGTTTTCTTAAAGCAGAGACCCCCAAGCCCTATATCCTTTCCAGATACCAAACAGTAATTGTATGCTTCTTCACACATCATTTTAGCTGTGTCAAATAGTCACATATTTGACAGCAAAAAAGGGAAGAAAAGTGTAAGTCATTTCCATTTATAGCTAGTCCCCATAAATCAGTGTATGGAAGATTGTTCCCAACTAGCTCTCTTCAAGGCAGTGCCTACAAAATCCCTTGAATGTGTTGGTAGCAATGTTCTCCTGCCTAACTTGGTCCCATTAATGAATACAGTAATACAACTGTTCTTATTAGCAAGAACATTCAAATATAACAACAGTAACCTGTCCCTTCTTTCATCTTTCCTGATGCATAGCAATTTTGCCTTCCTTTCCAAAAGATACACCACAGGATGCTGATGCAAATAACAATACCCAGTCAAGTCAGGCAAAAATTCTACTTCAGCACAGCTGACTTCAAGAACATACCACAGCAATGGGTAAGTAGAACTGTATGGGATAATTAAATGATTTGAAGTGAAGTATCAGCAGCTAATCTAGACTCTAAATACTAGGCAAGTTTATATTGTACACATGATGTTTGTATGCTTGCACACAAATGTAACAAACTAGGTAGCTGGTATGAATGTAGGACAAATTTTAGCAGAAGATGTATTGGTGCTTGATATTACTGGTTGAACTGCTGGGATTTTTGCCTCAATGCCAACTGCAATTCTAATTAAGGGGAACTGTTTTAAGTATGATGGCAGTATCTTTTGGTTCAGAAATTGTCATTTTGGAATGTACTGTGGGGTTTCATTGCTATTTTGTGCAATCACAGTTGCAGCTGATGAAGTGCACTGTTCACTTGTCTGAATAATCTACCATGCAATGTTGACTGGAAGGGATTCATTCCAAGTGACACAGACTAGACTAGACTGAATAGCTGTCAGTCTGCTTACAGTGCAAAAGAAAGAAAAGCAGCAGTTCAGAGAGAAACAATCCTTTCCAGCACAGACCATAGCAAAGAGCATTCATAGCTGAACTACTGAATTACCAGAGCTTCTACTGTGCCGTGGCCTATACAGTGTGTAGCTTCTGTAAGGTGGTAAGTTGTGATATGTTAATTGCCAGGCAGCAGCAGTTCCATAAACATACTCCAAAAAGCATTAATGTCGTTGTGTGCAGCTTGTACAAGTAGTCAGTCTATCTGCAGCTTATTTCCAGCAAATCAATAATCTGACTGACAGATTGAACTTTTAACATACACTGCTGAGCTCTGGAGGTTTGTTACAGAAATGTGCTGTTCAGCAGCTGTAGAACTGGCACCAGCATTACTCTTGTTCTTCATGATTAGTTCAAGATACAGAAACTTTGATACAGACTATTTTAAATACTGCAGCCTGTAACAGAAGCCGCTGTTTCTGCAATACACAAATCACTCCAGAGCATGTAGGCAGAGCAGCGAGTCCCACAGTGACTGCCTGCTGAAAGGCCAGTCAGTGCCCAACTGGGGCTCAGACCAGTATCTCTAGGAAAGCAGATAATCATCAGAAACCACTTGCATACAGGTCCTTGTTTTGTGGTCCAGGCCTAAAAGTGCCTGGGCAGTGTACATCATCATAAGCAGCAACTGATGGAAAGCTCAAGGGTGGTAGCTTAGCACTGTGTGCAGCAGCTGCTTCCAAGCCCCAGGCAGTGCTGCTCAGAGTGCTTACTGAAGGATCTCACACGGAATCAGTGCTTGCATTTCCTGTAATGGACACAGGAACTGGACCAAAGGACACTGAGCCCCAGAGTGAGGAAATGATGGATGGGAGACAGTGGGTAGAAATTATATTAAGATGGTAGAGGTGGAGAGTGGAAGAATACTTGTTCTCTTTGTGTTAGAGGTGCTGAGACAGAAATAAGTGGTTTCAGAATCATGCTCCTGTGGTGTACACCACAGAGAATGAGACCTTGACCTTGGTGATCCACAAAAGCAGGACTCTACTTCCCTCCCCACCTTCCAGCACTGCAACCAAAATCAGATTTGAGCTTTAACCATTGTAGACACCCATGTGCAAAGTCTGCATGGAGAAACTACCAGAAGCACACAGTGAATATCACAAAAATCAATGTGGAGTGCTTGTAGTGGGCAACTCTGTGAAGGGACACTGAGGCTCCCATCTGCTTCAGGCCTGAGGGGGCTCATGAGGGGTGTGCAGCTGTCCAGGAACTGAGGTCTGAGGTGTTGCTGGGAGGGCACCAAAAGAGGAGCACAGATCTTTTGTTACCCTTTCATGTGGGCATGAATGGCACCACAGAATCAAGGCAGACTACAAAGTTTTGGGGGTGCAAACAAAATGTATTTGTGCCAGGTTAGCTTTTCTTCCATCTTACCATTTAGATGAAAGGATGCAGGCAAAACCAGACATACAGTACAGATCAACTCTGGTTTTGTGGCTGGTGCTGTCATGACCATTTTGGCTTTTATGACAACGGGACATTCTTTGATGACTGCCGCCTGTTAAGAAGGGATGGGATCCACCTGTCTAGACGAGCTAAGGGAATCTTTGGCAGTAGGCTGGCCAAGCTGGTGAGGTGAGCTTTAAAGCAAAGGATTTGGGGGGCACTTTGGACTCAAAGTGGCACCATTGCAACCAAATGGGGAATAAATCAGGTCAACCAGAGCAGCAACAGATGTTCTTTAGCTGCCTCCAAAGATGTGAATCAGAACACCAACCACCTCCAGTTTATGTATACAATGCACACAGCCTGAGCAACAAACAGGAGGAACTGGAGCTCTGCACCCAGTCAGAAAGTTACACAATCATAGGAATAACTGAAACGTAGTGGAACAACTCACGTGGCTGGAGCATCATGATGAATGGCTCTAGACTGCTTTGTAAAGACACAAAGGAAAGAAGAGAAAGAGAAGTCATGGCCTGTGTCAAGCAGAACTTGAATGTACAGAAGTCAACTGTGGCAATTTTGGAAGTTCTATAGAATGCTTCTGGATCAAGATCAGAGGGGTCATTTCCAAGAGGGATTTTGCAGCAAGCATCTGCTAACAACCTCCAAACCAAGACAATAAGACCAACAAGGCAGTATTTGGGTCACTTCATAAATTTTGGGTAACAGAAGCTGGTTCTTACAGGTGACTAACTATCCAGACATTAGATGGAAGAATACAGCAACTCCCAGGACATCCATCCAGTTCCTGGAATGGAGCGGTCGAGGACTACTTCCTCATACAAATGTCAGATGTGCCAACCAGGAATAAGGCACTGCTGGACTTGTTGCGCACAAACCAGGAAAATCTGCTTTGCAATATCTCAGTCATAGTTTTGGCTGCAGTGATCACAATACTATGTATCTGGGATACTGCTGAGCACACTGAGAGTTAGTACTAAGACAAGGTGTTAGATCTCAGAAGAGATCTCAGCTCAGTTGGGAGGGACTGTGGGAAGCTTCCGTAGGGGGATAAAGGAACTAGTGAGTGTTGTGAGTTTTTCAAGAATGCTCCCCTGGAAGCACAAAAGTGGTTCATCCCCTTTAAAGGTGAGGAAACTAGGTGAGGCAGGAGACACCTCTGACTTAACTGCGAGCTTCTGAGCCTGCTCAAAACCAAGAGAGAAGAATACCAGAGATGGAAAAGCAGGTGAATGGTAGTGGTGGATTCCCCAACATTGGACTCCCCTAAGATTCAGCTGAAAAGGGCACTCACTGGGCCATCTTGTCTAGACTGTGCTTTTCCCAAGAAAGGTTGGGCCAAGTGATCTTTGAGGTCCCTTCCAATCTGAGAATTCTGTGATTGTAGGGGTTTAAAGGGAATGGTTAAAGCAGGAGTGTAGAGGACACTGTGGACTGAAGAGACAAAGGAAGGCAGGCTTGTATCTGGACATCTACTTGGGATTCTAGTTCAAGGCTGTTTTGCTTTATAGGACAGAAAGAAAAGTTTAGCTGTACCAAGTAATTGAAAACCTTATAGTATTAATTTTGTGACTGGCTATTCCACCTTTAAAGATGAGGTTTTGCAATTCCTTATCTCAAACACATCTCTTGAGTTTGAAAGACAAGAGCATTAGCTTATTAATAATTTTAATCTGAGTTATGTGGTCTTCCATGAAGAAATATAGAGGAAAAACAAAGCAAAATTAACTTCACCTTTTGGCCAGTGCAGCAGCTTTTGAGTAAAATTTTTTAGTGTAATAATATTCTACAAGATGGCCTTGAGCATAGATGTTTCCACGTTCTGCTGCTTTTCTCAAACACTCCAAAGCAGCTTTAGTGTTTTGATGTATACCGTGTCCATAGAGATACATAATGCCAAGTGCTCCCTGTGATTCCAGATTTCCATTGTCACATGCTTTTGAATGCCAAAAAAAGGCCTAAACAAGAGACACAAAGTTGGAGTATATATTTACTTTATCTGCTTTTCTTGTATACTGTTTCCATAAAAGCTTTTATACCAACCATCCTGTAAGTGCTTATACATAAAAGAAAGCAGAATTTTTGTAGGACTTTTAAACCTGCTTCATTTCCTGTCAGAGCTGTTTAATAGGTGACACCTGCTTGATTTCAGGAGGTTACCAAAGCTGAAAAAACGTCAATCCATTCTATCACTCTTCCTGATACTCTAAAAAAAAAATAAATCTTGGCTAGCAGCATCAAGTGAGTCAAAATGACGGATTATGGCCATCTGTTCATACAGGCTGAAATGGATAATATTAAATGTTGCCTGAATACTTAAAATACATCTTCCAGAGTCAAATATATCACTGTACTATTTCCATGAACTTAAAAATTAATTGGGACTCATTTTCATTTCAAAAGATACAAGTGCGCTTTACCTTCTTCAGATCTTCTCGAACTGGCATACAGTAAAGCATTCCTAAAGTACTCTGGGCCTTTACACTTGCTTTTGGATTTTCATGGTCTGCAGCAATAAGCCACAACCTAAGAAAATGGGGACAACAAAGTTTAAATAACACAGAATCTTATAATTTCTCAGGAAAATCACTGACTGGCCTTACCTTTCAGCCTCTTTGGTTGAATGCTTAACACCACATCCTTCATAATATGCCCTGCCAAGATTGTATGCAGCTGCAACCTTCAAGTGTCTTGCTTTTGGGGAATCAGAGTTGAGTATTTTATTCATGTATTCCACTCCCCTTTCCTAAAATTGAGCCATTTAAGTTATTATGTTCAGACTGTGAAGAGGATTACATAAACAACCTAACTTCAGCAAGAAAGGTAATTTGTCCACTTTGGAGAAAGGCATAGGCAGGAAAACGGTGTCATACCAAATCAGAACTGATCGTTGGTTAAAAAACAGCCCCTACATTTTTGACCCCAACATATTTTTAATGTGAAACAGTCCCTCTTAAAAGTGCATCTGATATTACTCTTCACTGATAAAAATTTTCTCAAAAATATTACTATGCTTACATAAATGTATGTTGCATCCTAAATTCGTAACATTTTCAACTTCTGTGAACTTTTTCATATTGCATAATGTATCCAAAATCATAAAATAATCTTAACAGAAGGCAAAGTGATACGTAGTACACTTCCAAGTCCCTCCATTTAAATACCCTAGATTTATAAAGAATGAAAACTGATAAATAAGCAAAAGCATTTTAGAAACAAGTTTTACACTGCTAGGATTTAGTATGGATACCCAGTTTAAGTACACTAGAAACAGTCCTTTATAAAAGGTTTATCTTTTATTCAACTTCCATCTTATAATACACAAAAAAAAGGGAAGAAACTCTGCCAATTATTTGCAAGTAAATAAATGCAGGAATTATGCAGGCATACAGAACAAATGAAGCACCTCTAGACCCCAGCAGAGTATTTTTCATTCTGCTGACAATCCTGTNTGCAATTGACTCTTTCATCCTGCTTGTTTTCTTTCCTCATGCCACTTTTTTCAGCTCATCTTTACCAATAAATTAACTCTCTCTTATTGTAGCAAGATGTCTTCATTTTCCTTTTCTGTAATACAATTCTTCAGTTTTAATTCCTCAAATTCTTACAAATGTAATTTTCATTTGTCTCTTTTAAAAATATTACTGTCAACCACTGGAAGAAACACAATCATCTTTAGTGTCTGTGATGAAAGAATAGAAAGCACCATAAAAATGTCTTTGTGCAATGGATGTTTTACACTTTGAAGTATTGTTTGATTTCCATTTTTACATGCTTTGCTTTCAAGTGTATGAACTGCTTATTAAAAAGTAACAGATTAATATCAATTTTTAAACTTAGCTTCCATACAAAGTACAATCAAACCCTTAGAAGCCCTTTAAAATTCAAATTACAGTATTTTTCATATACATTATTTTATTATAGCCATTTCTGAGAACTTCCTCAACCCAGAACCCTCTCTCTTTAATGATGCTCTGTAAACATCTATACTTTGTGAAACTAATTCTAAATCAAAAAGCTGTTTATTTTAAACTAAACAATCACACTTAAAAAGAAGCTCTTAATAGTTATAATAATACCACTATAACAGCTATATTATTAGACATAATAGCTATAATAGCTAATACTAGAGGAAAAGTAGGACATGTGCAGCTAGATTACTCACAGGGTCTTTTTCAGTGCCTAGTCCATCATAATGCATTACACCAAGCTGATACATTGCTTGAAAATCTGTATCCTCAATTTTTTTAAATTCCTTTAATGCTTCTTCATATAACCCCTGGGAAAGACAAATCAAACAATGAACCACACAGAATTAAGAGTAATAGGGCACAGTGTATATGGTCTGGTGTATGTATATATGCTCTCCTATATATCCACCCTTACAGTTTTTCAAGCTGGAGCATTTCTTTCATGAATGAAGAACAAAAAATTTCAATGACAGAACTGGCAGAAAACAGAAATAGAGCAAGTCAACAACCACAAGACAGTTGGATAACCAAAAATCATTCTGACAAACATTTTCCCCCTCTCCTAAAACACTGGTTTTTTTAGTTTAAGGAGATAAAATCTGATTCAGAGTGCCTGCCCTATCTATCTGACATCCCTTAACTTAGGTCAGCTGTTCAAGGGTATAACAGTCTGCTTTTTACATCTCAGCTAAGGGTTGGTTTTACAAAGGTGAATAAACTCAGATGTCTGAAGACTTATACGGACCCAGCTGTCTGCCCCACATTTCTTATGAAAGCATCACCTGCAGCAGTAGAGATACTTTCACTTCTAAGAAAGAATCCTTGCTCCTCCATTAAGTTAAAGAAGAAACTATATTCAAAGTACTGTTAAACAGCTGCAGTGTAACAGTTAACTGAGCCTGGTGTCCTTACTAAAATATTTTTATGCATACATACTAAGTAAAAACAATGCTGAAATTAAAACATTCTTCTATTTTTCCTTCAAATTTTCTGTGTATTTTGATAAAACAATGTCTGACTGCAAAAGTTTAAAACTGAGCAATATTTCAACAGTCAAATGTCATCACAATGACAAACCATCCCTTGTTAATTCTGTCCAAGCTATTGTCTAAACTACTAATTGTCTCAGGACGTTACCCATTATGGCTGTGTGGGCTGTGTTTTTTTAAAGAACTTTGGAAAAAAACCAACAGTTCCTTCTTTCTGTTATGACTATCAGAAAAAGAAATATAGGAGGCACATTTAGTCTTATATTTCCTGAGAATTTAGTGTTCTAAGAAGGAGACACATGGCTCTGATTAGGCAGTGGTTTTTCTAACATCTAAAAGTGCAGTGTTATGAGAACATGTATTTTTAACCACTACAGACATGTATTAACTGTGTTTTAAAGACGTGGACGACCTATTTTAACTGAAGTGGGCAGGGACAGAAATCCAGAAGGTAGCATGTTTCAACAAGTTTCATTAAAGCTGCTGGCTGGGTGGGGAACAAAGATCGAAAGCTGTGTCTTGGGTTAGGGATCTGTACCCTTGGTAACTGAAAACACAGTCCATTGAGTTTGGCCAGTCAACTGGCCAAAGAAAACCACTTGGCTTGGAAGTTAGCTGTAGGGATAGGTTGCTGCTGATTTACCTGGCTCTAAGGAGACCAGAGAGGGAACTGGAAGACTTCACTAGATGCTGGGGAAAGTGTAGGAAAAACTTATTTAGGGAGAACACCTGGTGATTTTAATGAGATAAAAACAGGCATAGGAACCTCTTACAGTTTTGGAGTTTTTTTAAGATGTCTCTTTCCCCAGTGAAATAGTATTGGAAATGGTCAGTTTTTATATTTACTTAAAAAAAAGTACAACCTGTTCATAGTATCGTTGTCCATCCAAAAAAGGTGCTGGAAGTTCTCGATCTGTTGCTTTCCTCACCAGAAACATCTTCGCTTTTGTAAACAGCACAGCATGAATTGGGTCATCTCCTTAAAAATAGACATGCATTTGGTTTTGTCCCCAAACAGATGGAACAGCCATCAGTAAGCACACCTGAGGTCTGATGCTGGCCAGGTCCCCTTTTGAATACATTCTTTAAAAGACTAAGAGGAACGTGTTATAAAAAGGAGAAGTTCAGTAAAAGCCTGAAAGAAACATTCATTGAATACAACCCGGCCTTTATGAACGTGAAGATGGCTGTGGAAGAGCTTGAAAGCAAACCAGAACGGCTGGGAGCGGTGAGGGTGGGGTGGGCGCTGCGGGAGCGGTACCTGGCGTGCCGGGGGCGGGCTGGGCGCTGCAGTCCGGCAGGGGCTCGCTGTGCAGCGCCATCCAGCGCCGGCGGTCGAATCCTCCCGGGAGCCCCGCGGCCGAAGGGGGCTGGGGCCGAGCCCGCCGAGGGGCAGGAGCCCGGGGCCGCCTGGCGGAGCGGCCCCCGCTGCTGTGCCGGGGCCCCAAGCGGCACAGCCCGGCCCGTGCCGGCAGCCCGCGCCGCTCCATCGCGGCGACTGGGGTGCCACGGCCTCTGGCAAGGCAGGAGGAGGAAGACAGGGAATATATGGATGGCTTTTTCCGTTTGGTGTTTGCCCCACCTCCGGCCGTTGTCCAGTGCCGAACTGCGAGAGCAGGTGACACGGCAGGCTGCGGGCTCGGCACACACTAGACCTTTCCCGCTTCCTGCCGGCCCGGTCGGAGATGAAACGCACAAGCCCAAACTGCTCCTCAGAACGCGAGATTAGGTAAAAGGAGCAGAAACTCCGAATTCAATTCAGTTAAAAAGGCACCAGGCCATGAGACTTCAGTCTTGCAAACAGGACTTCAGCACTTCCAGGGATCAGAAACTGTTTGCTGTAATGTACTTTGTTTTTCCCGTACAGATACGACAAAACGTTAAAGGATAATTGATGCTTGAAGCTGTTTCTCCTGAAATGTAAGGCATTGCTTCTGCTTCTGTTGATTTCTGGCTATCTCTCTAATAAAAAGGGAAATAATACCAAAATGTTGCAAGAGTGCTTACAAAACAATCCTTAACTGCTTTCCCCGCTCTTTATTTATTTTTAAAATTTTTTAAAAATTTTTGTCCCACTCCCCTCTCCCCCCGATGATTATCATCCTTCCATTTTTGGCAACGCGGTCTGTTTCTATAGCAACAGGGACAGCGTCAACAGTCGCAACAGGAGAGTGATGCTTGCAGATTTCTGTGCTTGCAGATTTCTGTGGTTAAACCTGTGGGCTCCACGTGATGTTTTCCAAGAGTCCCAACTTATTTTAAGTACCAAAAAGCTCCCAAAATTCATTAATTTTGTGTATATGATACAGCCTAGGAAATCCACAGGAAAATAATTTTTTTTCTTTTAAAGCATCAACAAATTACTTTAGTTCAGAGGCAGAGCAAAGAACAGTATGAAAATAACAATGCCCTTCAGCAAAGATAATTAACTTTGGGCTGTGCAGCTGCTTTTGATGCAGAAGGGTTTGAGATTTACCAGCACACCTTGGTTTATCCATTGCTAACACACATTTGTTAGAACCATTTTTTCTAATTTAATTTACTTGATACCTGAACAAGATGTGTGGTTTGAGGTATAAAGCACAGAGGAACTTTTAGCAAGTTATGTTCCAGAGCAACTGTATCCAGGAAACCTTTGTTCTTAAGTGGAACTTGGGCTGGGCCATAAAACATAGAGAATTGTTGCTTCTGTGTTTATAACCAATACATGTGCCAGTTATTCAGAGGCAGAAGAGTTCTGTAGGCACTAATGGAGTGAGCAAAATGTGACCCAAAGCTCAAGAACTAATTAATAGCAATTTGAAGAGAGTTGTCGCTGACAGGATGCAAAAGTTTGTGTAGGTGGTTATTCTGGAAAGATGGGATTCCTTGGGTGCATCTTGAAACCTCTGAATTGCTGAGGCAATGTAGAGAGGGATGATTTATTTAAAAAAAAAAAAAGAAAAGAAAAAGCCTAAACCTCTTGGGCAGTAGAAGGCTGTTTAGTCTTAAACTAATTCTGGATATGAGTGTTTTCAGAAGAGCCTTTGTAGTTGCATAAAAAAGTGACTGTGGAGTTTGGGCATCTGTGCAGAGGCATTTAATTTACTAACAATGCATAGTTAGATGTGTCTGGATTTTATTTGTTTGTTCACTAATCTGCTTGGCTAGCTGTTCAGGGGAAAAAAAAGCCAAACCCAACCAAAATTTTGTAATTGAACAGGTATATTTATTTCCGTATGAAAGGAAACTGTCCCTTACTGAAATAATTCTGCTCAATTGATACATTGCCTATCCACCTGAATTCTGCACCTTTAAAAGTGTACAAATTCCACTACTTAAATAAATTATATTTTCTTTCCCAAAGGGGAAACTGGAGGTAATTGTCATGTTTGTGCATTCATTTCAGAACTATATGTACCCTAAAGGAACACTGTTAGGCTTCTTTCCCCCTAACTCTGTTTATCAAAACCATGCAATTATTATTTTTTGTTTAATACACGATTTACAATTTTTTTTAAATGATAGTATTATGAGTAACTTCCATAGCAAACGTAGACATCTGACAGAGAAGAAAATGCCATAGTGCTAAGGAAACAGAACTGTCTACCTTTGGACGCTGGGTTACTATGCTCTTTCCCTTTTCTTCAGGCTTTTAATTGTGAAGCATGATTAGTAGCAATTGAATCTTCTGTCAGATTGGATTTTACAGCACGGAAAGGACAGGCAGTTGCTTTCAAACACAGTCTGAGCAAAGGCTGTGTCTGTATAAAATGAAGTTATGCAGCTGTTACTG
Organism: Formicarius rufipectus; assembly: GCA_013399695.1. Lineage (NCBI taxonomy): Eukaryota > Metazoa > Chordata > Aves > Passeriformes > Formicariidae > Formicarius > Formicarius rufipectus. The sequence continues at coordinate 1,464,722 of VXAU01003163.1, forward strand.
AAAACTCAAAGCAGTCACTGATTGGGACTGTGCTTTCCCTGTGCAGGGGCATTAAACCCCTGCCTTCCCCATCTGCCATGGGCAATGAGGACTGCAGCTCTGTGGGGGAAGGAAAGTTTCACCATAAAACATCACTGCACCACGGTCAAAATAGATCCCAAACACTTTTTTTTTTTTT
>VXAU01003163.1:1466059-1543980 GCA_013399695.1 Formicarius rufipectus
CCCGACAGTCCCGCAGACACAGCCCCGGAGTCCCGACAGTCCGGCAGACACAGCCCCGACGCCTCCACAGCGCCGGAGTCGCCACAACGCCGCAACCTCGACAACCCCACAGACAGCCCCGGAGACACATTCCCGCAACTCCGAAGCCGCCACAGCCCCAGAGACACAGCCTCGCAACTCCGACAACCCCGCAGGCGCCGCCGCCCCGCGAGCCCGACAGTGCCACAGACACAGCCCCGGAGTCCCCGCAGCCCGGCGCGCCCAGCAGAGGGAGGCGATGTTGATGCTGGACTGCAGTTCAGAGGTGAGGTTTGGGGAAGGTCAGTCTGTTGTTTTGTCCGACCGGGAGCCCAGCGAGGGAACTGCGTGTAGTTTGCCTGGAGCTGCTGCGGGGGAATGGTGGGGCGCTGCCGCAATCGATCGGTATTTCTGGTTATGAGATTAAAAACTAACAGAGTCGTGCTTGGAGCTGCTAGTGGGGGGTGTGTGTGTTTTCTTTGGATTTTTTAAAGGGCAGTTTCAAGGAACATGAAGGTCTGAAGATTTGCGAGGGGGATGTTTTCTCCTACAATGCAGGGTACTTAGTGCTGCTGTGGCTTACACTAACTTTTTGTTTTGTTTTTGCTTTGGTTTCTTGTTTATTACAGTCCGGTAGTTTCAGCAGTCTGTTGGAGGCAGGAACCGGTGTGAACGCACCTGCAGATGCTTTTGGTCAGTCTCCAGCTCACTTGGCTGCTTGTGGTGGTGAAGCTTTTTTCTTACTTTGGCAACTGCAGACGGGAGCAAATTTAAACCAACAGGTAAAAATACATAAGTTTCATTCCTTCCACTTCTAATTTGGTACGTCAGTAAATCCAATTAATATTATTTACATACTTTTTACCTGAGAGGTTTTTTATACACAGTTGTATTGCATGAGGTATATCTGAAGTTACTTATTTTACAGTAATTTCTAGCATCAACGAGCCCTGTTTTATATTGTTTTAGCAATTTCTTTTGCTATGTATAGTGCAATTTTCACACTTACAGTGCTGCATGCAGATTTCCAAAGAACTTAATTCTTTTACACAAATGATTATTTATTTTTTCTCCAAAATTTTGTCCCTATTTCCAGTGAACATAAGGATTGTAACTACAAGGTTATTCGCTTGTACCTCCGAGCTGGTAGCAAGCTCTTGGTCACAGCAATCCCTGAATGATGCTAAAAGATACTGTTAATCAGTGTGCAGAGTGTATTCTGTGCAAATTATCTTTTAGAAGGCAAAGGTCAAACAATGAGTATGGCAGGGGACAGTGTTTTTACTCTCTGGTGACAAATACACAAAACATTTGATGGCAGTACATTCACTCTCAAGAGGCTGATGTACACAAATAGTAATTTTGAAGAACTAGACAACTTTATCCTATTCCCCTTTCTTCAAATGAACGCTATATATAAATTGTGTCTTTAGGATTGCCTTGGAGAAGCCCCAATTCATAAAGCAGCAAAAGTTGGAAGTCTGGAATGTCTCGCTCTCCTTGTTGCTGGTGATGTGAAAATTGAGTAAGTTGAGTTACATTTAGTAATTTTAGTAACAGAGTCAAAGGATGTGTATTTTACATAGTATGCTTACTTGTTCAGAATATGCATGCCAAGGCTGCAAATACAGCATGACTATAGCATGAAAGTATTAAAAACTGACACAAGCACCGAAGTAGCATGGACCATATACTGTTGTTTAGTTTCATGTTAAATACCTCTGTAATACCTGCTGAGAGAATATTTCTGATCGCAATCTCTTCTTGTTAGTTTTCCATTCAAATCTTGTGCTCACCTTCTTCTTGCTTTTCTGATATGCTAAGCCAATCCTATTCTGATGACAAATTTATTTTAAAATAATTATACCTTGTTGTATTTAATAGCAGCCCTCTGTATAAGCCCCATGCTATCCTTGACAAACCTTCTTGGTACTGATTCTCTGTACTTATTTTTATACATCTGCCTAAATTTACCACTTAAGCTCAGTGGTTGCTCATAATATATATTCTAGTTTAATTGGTTATTGTTAATTTTGTGTTTCAGTTTATGCAACAACAGTGGACAGACAGCGGCAGATCTTGCACTGGCTTATGGTTTTCTGGAATGTGCCAAGTTCCTCATGACCATTCAGCACACTCAGACAATGAAACTGAAAGGACAGCCTGGCTACTCGCTAAGTGACAAATATGGCTTGCTGAGAGAGGATCCAACTGCACAGAAACAAGACAGTAAAACTACCAGATCCATAAGCAGGAAGAGGAAAAGAGCAGATGGTGTGTGATACAGCTGGTTTAATACAATTCAGAATATTTTTCTAAATGTTTTTAGCATCTAAGTAAATGGTGTTAGACACATAGCAGTTAGATTTACAAGTCTACTAGTAAGGATAAACTTGCATAGGTAGTTAAGGTTATGGTCTTCTTGGAAATGGACACTACATGAGGAATGCCACTGAACAGGCCACAAAGGAAAAGAAAAAATCATAGGTACTCGTACTGGTGTACTGGAGTAGTAGCTACAGACTTATTTATTGGTATGATGGATCTTGTCTCCTAGCTGACAGAAGAAACAGCTTGTAATCCCAACATGAAATAAGAGGAATCTGAAGTCTTAAGAAACATGACTGGATGATGCACTGAGCAGTCAGATGTGTATGCTGGGACATTGTCTCCTTCTGAGAAGGAGGAAAGCTTGTTTATTGTTACTTCTTACAGAAGAATGTTGTGGTTTCCCGCCCCCCCCCAGGTTAGTTGTATTCATACAGCTATAAATAAATGAACATATAACAATTCTCTTGATTTTTTTTTCTGTGTAAATATGAGAGCAGAATTCATAAAATTCAGTACATATAGCCACTTTTCTCCCACTCCCAAAATGCTGTCACTGACCAGCAGCAAACACTGCATTTGAACAGATGCATATCGCACAAGACAGCTGAGCTGTCCGTGTAGAACCTGTGGGGCAGGGAATAGTTCACCTTTTTGTCATGAAAGAATTCCCTAAAATAAAAGGACTGGGCATGTAATCTGCAAAGATTTTTGGCATAACAAAAAATTCTACATAAACATAAAGTTGCCTTAGGGAAAAGAATCAGTTGCCTAATTAATGCATTTGTAAGAACTACAGTTTACAGCAGACAGCTCTTTAGATAGTCAAAGATTTAAAAAGAAAAGTTTCTTAATTTAAATTACACCAGCAACATTTCTATTTCAACTGGGTTTTGACTGACTTAAAGCATTCTTTTGCTAAACAACAGGACAGGTTTATCTAGATAAGCTAGTATTCTGGCTTAGCATGTTCCAGCACAAGAGGGAATTTAAATAGCTTTTGGTCGTTGAGGTAGGCACAGATTATAATAGGCATCCTTGTTCCAAAATTCCGGGCCTTTCCATCCACACCAGCCCTGTCCAAGAGAAAGCAAGATACCTTTAAAATCTACTATGAATTCTGGTTTTCCTATATACTACTATTGGATTTATTTTACTTTAATAATCATACGAATTTAAGCTGTATGAGTTCTTTTCAAATAAGTATAGAATGCAGTGGTAATTTTCAGAAAGTTCTCTACATGCCTGGAAACACATTAATGAAAAGCAAATTACAGAGATTGTCTCCCTCTTCTTACCTCACAGCTTAGTTCCTAGAAAGTATCATCTCCTCCACCCCACACCCCTCTTCCCACTACCTTCTGCTGCTACGGAGAGACTCATTCTAAAACCATTCTCACAGTTTTAGTTTCTCATTGAGAATACTTGCCTTCTTTGGTAATAATTGATATTTCAGCCCCAAAGAGAACTCTTATTGCAGAAACTGCTGTTCATCTTGATTCAGTACAAAAAACCTCCAGTCTAACAAAGCTCGTAAGTTTCCAGAGTACCACATAATTATAGGTGGTGTTTTTGGATAACAGAGCTACAAAAGAACAGTCAACTTTAGTTCCGCCCCAGCCACTTTTGATGAGGAAAGTGAGTTCTGCATGTATTCTATCCTCCTGCACCATTCTTAACAACTTGTAGCTGTAACAGCCTTTGGTCCTCCATGTCCTTTGGAAATTCTTTATCCATGTCAAGCTATCATAATTATCGGCTGGCAAAATGTTTCTTACTACAGCTCTTTCTGTTGGGTGGGCCCCACTCAAGGGTATCAAAGAAAGACCTGAAATAAAAGTAACTATTTTCAACTTAATATGAAAACCAGAAATTGATTATAGGAGGATTTATCCACTTCCACAGTTTACATTCCTGACACTATATTCACTGTTCTGTAACATGCTGTATCATCCCTTTTAGTGGCTTTAAATGTGGAAATAACACTGTGTACCATTTAGCTCTTTGAAGTTTTGTGTTGGAGTTTTCCCACACTTTCAAAACAGTTCAGTACCTGCCTCTTATACATAGTTCAAGACCTGATCTGAGAATGCTTAGTGTTGGATTTTTGAATTAAATTATTATCCTCTCCACTTCATTTACAACATTTTACATGCTGAACAGATTTTTCTGTTTTATCCAAAATACCAAACACAGTTATTGTATATACTACAGGGTAAAAGAGCTAGATGGCTTAATTCAGATAAAATGAAGGACAGTTGCTGATCTGACACATCTTCTCCAAAGACACAAAGTTTCAGAAACTGACAATAAGTAGCATACAGTAGTATGCAGGTTAACTGGGATCAGCACTTCTTCCACAAGGAATGGAGAAGCCATATAATGGCCAATTTGGATTTGGCTGTACTTTATTTATTGCCAGAATATATGTATATACATAAGTGTATATATATATGTGTATATATGTGCATCAAACCTCACCTTTTCCAAAATAATGTGCAGATCTTCTCCTCCAGTGTAATGAGGGTCTAGAATCAAATATTTTATTTGCCCCGTAACCTCATTCCAAGCCACTCCTAATATCGTGTGAGCCAAAACACCTCCACCTAAAACAGGAGGAACACAAATTACTAAATTTTTTTTCACCAAGATTGGCCAAATGTGCAAGGCTTAAATAAAAATCCATCAACACTTTCTACTAACAGATTAGTTTAGTTATCAAGATGATTCTGATGCTGACCTACACAAGATTTTTTCACATTATTAAACAACATATCTTTACTACAACTAGGAAAGATTAGTTGTAGTAACTAAAGTAAAATAAGTTCAGAATTTACTTTTCAAATTTCTTCCAAAGGCAGTAAGGTAGGTTAAATCCTCAATACTTTCACCAGATGAAGTCAAGAATATTTCAAACATCTGTTTTGCACTTTTTCTTTAAAGAAACTTAAAGGTAGAAAAGAAATCTGAAAAACTGCCTGGTTGTAAAATGACTAAAATTAGAACAGACATCAGAATTTCTGGATAAGGCTTATCTGCTGTTTTTTACTATGTTACATCCACGGATATTAGGGGCAGAGTAGTAACTTCAGACTTCCCTTTCTCTAGCTTACAAACAGGAAAAAGGGGTATTTTGATGAGATGGGCACAGGTCACCTTTCGCATGTTTCTTTCAGATAACATGAGGAGTTTATGTCCCTGCAATACACAACAGATAGGAATTGCAAAAGAACACAAGCAAAACCAACCCCTCAAACAGCCAACCTCCATCCCTCCAACGACAAAAATTAAACCCACCTACAAGAGAGCATTACAGGGCAGGAGAAATTACAGACTGAAAAATTTCTCAATATAGGATTCTAAATTCTTGAAATTCACACAAAAAGGCTGCTGAAAGGCAGAATATTTCATAGAATCATAGAATGGTTTGAGTTGGAAGGGACCTTAAATATCTTCTAGTTCTAACCATCCTACCATGGGCAGGGACACCTCCTAGGCCAGATTGCTCAAAGCTCCACCCAATCAGGCCTTGAACACTCCCAGGTATGTGGCATCCACAATTTCTCTGGGCAACCTGTTCTAATGCCTCACCACCCTTACAGGGAAGAATTTCTTCCTAACATCTAATCTAACCCATCATCATACCGAAGTTTGAACTTCTGACACCTCTAATTTGAGACAGTAACACTACAGTATGGAGTGCCAAATACAGATTGTAAAAATTGCTAAAAATTAATTTTGTTAAGGTTGAAAACAATAATATCAATATTACTAATTTTATAAACCACAGCTTGGAAATAGTTCAATTAAATTTACAGTACTCTTAGGAATGACACTTCTTATCCTACCAACATTTCAAATTATTAAAACTGGTCTTAAAAAGAATTTGGATAATAACCTTCTCTTCCAAGCCAGACAAACACTACACTTTTGTGAGGGCAAGTTCTGGGGAACTGTATGATCTCTGATCCTCCAGAGAGCAAATTTCAGCTCCTGAGTTCTGAATTAACAGCAGTTTATAAAAACACCATTTAGACTGACTTTTGTTACTATGTTTAATACTGAGCTTGGGAGAAATACTGAATGAAAAGGTACCACTCAGACTAAATTGTATAACTTTTGAGGCTACCTTGGGAAAATGGCATTTTTTAATTAATCTACCGTTTTGATTGATTTTTGTACCATAAATCAAACAGGTTCTAACTGAAATGAGATTCAGCACAGGGAAGCCATGCACTTCCATCAGCTTTCTTCAACACTCAAGCACTTACCAATCATAATTGGAGTTCCCTCAGTCTTGAAATGATGAGCAAGCTCTCTTCCCTGCAACGCTAGTTCAGAACCCTGGCTAGGTAAGAAAAACCACAAGAGATTTGTCATTCTCACTAGGCTTAATTCTCTAATGATCCATTATACTTGTTAACTGCATAGATAACTGATTAGAAAGTCACTTGGATTATTTCTGTGTAAACTTTCTGACACAATGTGAAAAATGTTTTCTAACACTACTCAGAGATTCTGGTTGGACGAATGAATCTGCTGAAAGCCTCATTGCCACTTCAGCCTGGAGCATCTGGAGTCATCCAGCTTCTATAAGAATATCTGCTGCATATCTCCCACACTGGGGACAGCTAGTAAACCTCAACAGGTCCCTCCAGACAGGCTACATCTGTCAACAAGGGGACCTAACAGAGCTTCATAAAAAACAGTGAAAATATGGACTTGCTGAAGGTGTTTATAATTACATCTCAAGGTAAGTTTCCACTGTAATTGCACAAGCAATTGCAGCAGTCATACCCAAGTTGGCTTTAAAAAACAAATGTCAAAAATACATCAGTATCTGTTCAAAGCAATACTGAACTTAGCTTTGTTATAGTCTCTCTGTTTCTTTTTCAACTATAGCGACCAGCCACTGCCAAAACAAGTTTAGATGTAACAGAAAGATGTGCACACAATACATGCATGCACTCTAGGATTTGGAGCTGAAGACATATGTCTGATGGAAACTCATATTCCCCTTAGAAGACTAACAGTACACGCAAAAGTTATGACAAAAGCTAGACTAGGACATTAATACATATATTTTTAGTATCTTGTGGTAATAGTTCTTCATAGAGTGGTTAACTTTTTTAAAACCCAAAGAAAGCGTGTGTGCCTACTTCTCAAGCTCCTGGAGACATGGATTTAATGCAGGAAGAATACAAAACTAGAACTCTGGGAAAGAGTGCATTTACAATACTGCATCCAGTACCAGTGTTGCTCGTGCACCTGTGAAGTCTTATTTCCATAAAAAGTTGGAGGTGTGAGCTGGAAGTAAGCCCAAAACAAAAATGCCATCTGCTGCCAGTGACCATCTGAGAAAGATGCATGACATTTTCTTCTTCCAAGCATGGTTGTGATGTTGGTTTTTCATAACCCTGAAAAAAACTGGTGCTCCCTTGTGGCAGCACTATAAGCAATTCTACCCAGTTCATGAAATAACTTATTCTATATTCTTGTATACAGGAATAAAAATCTTCCTACTGGTAGGGCCTGTCAGAGCTATTATAAATAATAGCTGGATTATCTGCAAATATAAGCTCTGGAACAAAAAAAAGATGAAGATATTGAAGAACTGAACAATTTTCCTACCATTAAGAATCCTCACCACCATGTTTATTTAGAATATCTACAGTGGAATTTATTCTAAATAAACATGAGAAGCATTTTTACTTGAAATTTTGTGCACACTAAGTTGGTATATGTTCTGTATTTCATGACTATATTTATTACAACACGTTCAGGGATTTGTTAGTTTGCTTGGTGCTGCCTACATGATAAAAATCTGGTAATCTGACTTCTCATAAATGCTGGACATTATTCTTTTTGTCCCAAATATCTTTGTAGGGTCCTTCATTGTAGATGAGAGCATAGGATTGTCAAAATGAAAAAAAATAAAAATCCTTGTTTTATTTGTCACACAAATCCAAAAAAGAGAACATTATTTCCAGGTTGCTCAGCAATTTGCCTCAATCCTCATGAGTTAGGTCTGTGGATGTAGTAATAATTTGTTGGTGTGCATTCAGTTCTCTCTGGCCACCAGACTGTTTGCCTGCTTCAAAAATTATGTTTGTGGTGCAATGGAATAGGCTTCATTCCACATCAGTTCACATATCATTAAGAAATTTATAGGATTAAGCAGACCCAATGGGAGCCACATTTCCTGTGGAAACATTAGATTGTAGCTTTATGAAACTGGGCAGTTTGCATATCATTAAGCAATTTACAGCAACTGGAAACTGGAAACTCAAGCCCCCAAGAAATTTAACACCACCTCCATCTGTAAGCACTTAGCACAACTTCAGGCAGGAATACAGGGTTTGTGAATGAGGAAACCTTAAAAGATTTATCTCTTTCATTATGCCTGTTCTCCCAGGCACTGTAATCATAATTTGCTTTTTAAGGCATTCAGTCTTTTTAACAATTACTGAGCTACTTAACAGGTAATGATTCTTACCTGACAAATAGTATTTTGGATGTTATTCCAAAAAGCTGATTCAGAACAAGCTGTACCTCAATTGAACCAATCCATTGCCGTGACCCAACAAATGCTGCAGGCTTGTCTCCAGCATCAACCAGTGCCTTCACAACACCATGATGAAGAAGAAAAACAAACATCAACAACATATAGTATGGAATTCCATCATATTTTGTGAATAAAGTTGGTTTATATAAATGGAAATGTGTTTTGAACCTAGCCAGCCAAGAGCAGACATATCAAATACATTCACTGTGGTTCTGTTTTGGAAATGCCCCTTAAGCAGTAATATAGTACACTGTCCATAAGCACAGACTACAATTCCAGGTCCATGGGCAGACTTCAAGCTGGGATGGTGAGAACTGAGCTGTTTAATAATGGAGTGCATCACTTGTACATTGCAGAAGCCCCTTCGTAGACTGAAGGGCTTGGATTCCTCTTCAAAGCATCTCAGAACAGGATCCATAAAATAGTGCTTTGAGGAAGAGGCCACTGAAATATGCCAAAAGTTGTGGTTTATTTTAAACTCTTCTCTATTCTGAGGTTTATATGCTACATGCAGCAGTTGGAGGGTCCTTTTCTGCTCAAGATACAAAGCCCACAGAATCTCCTGAAGGCTACTGCCCTCATCTAGATGCCTAAAAATACTACAGGAGAGCACAGATTTCAGGACCTTTTAAGTTTAGGTGTGGACTGAGCAATGCTCAGGAAACGCAGTTCTACTCTTAGTACTCACTTCCCTGCTAGATACGATGAAAGTTGTTACTGGGTTAAACTTCGCTAAAATGTTCAGTAAATTAACAGAACACAAGACACTGCTTTTAAAAGACTGAAGATAATTGCAGTATTTCTTGATAGGCACACAGTGTTAGATATGCAAGTCTACAATTTTTCTTCAGTGCTGTTAAATGAACACATTCAGGTACGCATTTGGATTCAGCTGTTACTGGACAGTTTTAAAACTGTCAGTTTTAAAACTGACTTTATTATGACATACTGGGTTCTTTGTTCTCTTTTCATTTGGCAAAAACAGTGAAAATGTCATAATCTCAGCTTCTAATAGAACATGAATCCAAGGAAACATTTAAAAGACTATTTTAAGGAGTCTGATTTGTAAAAATAATCTCATTCAACACTGATAAACATATGGAGACAGATCTCCTATAATAAAACTTGTTAAAAACAGTCATCCAGAACCACTAGTTCAATTTAAGAGATAAATTAAAAAGTCACAAAAATCAAGATCTAAAAATATATGAATTTGATATTAAAATATTATGTACACAAATATTTCTAGATAAGTATGCACAAAATAATGAATATTTTTAAATGTTCTATACCTGTTGGATTTCCTTGTGTGTTGGTATAGGTCTATCAACATAACCTTGGTGCTTGAACCAAGAGCAGATTGTCTGCAAAGACCTATAGGCACAGCCCCAACCACTGTCATCAGTCCGATCCTGCATATAATGGTGATAACTATACACACCATGTACTAAAGAAACCTGCACAGAAAGAGATAATACAAAAGAATCTGCTCATATTTGCATCAGTTTTCCGAGAAGTCATATGACCTGTCACTGGCACTGTAGAAGTTTTCAGTTGGGGACTGAAAATTTTTGTAAGAACTGGAGGGTCGTTACTCACATATGATTTACTCCTCCTGTTTTTGTTTCCTAAACATCTTTGTTCATACTTTCAGTTCTTAATCCTGATTCTGAGAAACTTTTAAAATACATGCTAAAAACATGTATATCCTTTACCAAGAAAATCCAATTTCTCTGGGACAAATATAGCAAACTATGAGCAGAGAAGCCCTTTGATTTAAAGGCCAGGCCAATAATTTAAGTTTCTCACCTACACAACACTGACTATCTAAATTACTTCTTTTAATAACAAATCTCAAGTAAAATAAAAAGTATTTTCTTACAAATCTTTCAATTTAAACTTACCATACCAGACTCCATACCAGGTGAATTAAGATGTAAATGTGGATTTCTGAGATATCCATCTTTATATGGTTCATCTGGAAAATGATAAGCATTTGCTCTCTTGAAATATGGTCTGTCACAAGGTAGATTGTATAACCCATGCAACTCCTACATGCAAGTTTGAATAAAAATAAAGAGCACAATTCAAAGTTTGGATTGCAAGAAAGATCAAATTGTAAGTAGCAATAAAGTCATATATAACTATAAAAGCATATCTTAGCAAATTATTAAAATCTGCTTAATTAAACATTCAGCATGTATGTTTACTACTAGATCTCATGTCTCAAAGGAAGCTCATATAGGCTTACCTCCTATCTAAAGGGGCCACTATTTTATGCAGTCCAGTTACATAATGCCTGCTGCTGGAGCCCCATTGAAGATACCATCAGTGACAAGTTTGTTATGAAAGTATGATCAAATACATCATAGAAAAGAATTACAGTTTTATCTATGTTGTAGTGTAGATAGATACACACCTGAATTATAACCTTAACTGATACTGAAGATATACAAGTACCATGAACTGAGACAAAGTATGGCTCAAGCAGGTTCAGTCTATTTTTAAATCTCTTAAGCCCTCTTTATAACACAGCAGCCACACTTAAAGAGATATATTGTCTTATTTCACAGAGCTTAAAAGTGAAAGGAAGGATGAGATCATCTAGGATAATGTGTGTAACACAGGTAATACATTTTAGGCAGATGACCCAGCACTGAACCCTGCTAGGTGAGCTGTGGTAACACTTCCCAGCAGTGGTTTAAGAGCAAACACCAGAGAGCAGGAAAGACGGCATGTGCCACCAGCGCCTGAGGGCTCAGCAAATGCAGGGCTAGATCAGATTTTATATACCCAGTAATGCTTCACACAGAAGGAAATGAAAAATACCCACAGCTTCTACACCTCTAAGCTAGCAGAATATTCTTCTCTGCTCTCAGTACGTGAAATTGTGTGACCTAAACTGGTATCAGTCTCAATCTGAAAGGACTGCCCCATCACAACATTTTTCCACCTCATCCTCCTTTTTCTAGATGTGCTGACTTTGAAGGCAAAAACAAACCAAAAGCTAGCTAAACCTAGTCAGCTGTGATCCACAACAAACAGCCCCCTCCAAACAAACACCCCATAAAAACCCAAGAAAGAAACCAAACCAAACAAACTCCCCCAACACTAACCCTTTCAGGACATGTGTTAAAACCTGAATGGTAGTAACATGCTACAAGTAATCTGATATTCTATTATGGAAGCGGAGATATTCAAACAACACTGTACTAAAAGTATAACTTAGATAACATCTATCTAAACTAAATTTTATGTACTTTTAAAGTTTCTACTGTTCCTTTAGCAAAATGAGATCTGGCACATATTTTATAAAATTACTTCTAATAAATCAATCTTCCACATTCACTATGCTGCTTTGGTTATAATAAAACTACATTAAAAAAGCCAGCATTATCTGTTACTATTATTCCACATTGATTATATGAAAAGCTTTATCACTGATTCAATTACAGTAATTAAAAATAAAAAAATCAGGTTCTCTTAGTTTGTTGTCTTTACCTTTCTGTAACTTTCCAGTTGATCATCTGAAATACCTGTAGGATATGAGATTGTTACAAGCTGATTTTTTCCTGGTAACATGAAATGAAATTGTTCTGGTACCACAATTGATGTTCCTTTCACATATTTCATGATACATCTTTCCATGTCAGTTAATTGCCCATGAATTGCTTTCACCAGGAGATTTTGTACCCTGCAAAGTACAGGGGAGAATATTAAAAAAGCAGAGCAGCGATGGTGGATCACTTTCTCTCATAGCTCTGGCAGTTATACAATACTTAGATGTATATCTGCACCTGGTCAGATATGGATGTACTGCTTCTTTGCTTCCACTCCCACAGGGAAAGGCAGAGCCTCACTATGCTTTAGTCAACGCATGTCTGCACACAGAAACTCGCCACTAGTGATTCAAAACTCCAAAGTGCAGGTACTCTGGTCTCTTATCATTATGAGCATTTGCCAAAATAAAAACTACATATATGACTAAGTGTTTCGGGGTATAGCATTTTGTTTGTTTCATTTTATCCACCCCATTTAGTATTGTTTGGAGTCAAATCCTATGGAAAAAAAATACAAGGAAAACATACAGAGGTAGCCTCAGATGTTTTCCATCTGCACCTACCCAGCTGTCAGGGTTGAAATCAGAAAGACTCATGAAATACACCCCGATTCTCACTTTTATATATGATATATACTTACAGGAAATTTTAGAACATTTCCCCAATTTTCTCATTGCTATGCAAGGGTTATGAGTTATAAAATCTGTCAGACATTGATAAACTGCATTTTTTGTAGACAGCACACCAAGTGTGTCTCAACATTATTAAAGCTAACAACTGTCTAAATGAGCTTTTATTATTTACACATTTAAAATTCCATTACAAAAATACTATACACTTTTCATTAAACTGATGAATGATACAATTTTACTTCATTACTTCAAGAAAAAGCAGAAATTAAGCTGAAAAAGCATGAGTTCAGGATAACACTTACTTTCCCCATGTTTCTTCTGGAGAAACTGACACAACAACATCAACAGGTAATGTCATATTTATGTAGTGGTGTTCCTTATTTTCCCTTTCAATGATTGGCGCCAAAGCAGCTAATGAAGATGTCATTTCCAACATAAGGTCTACATTGACTATCTGCTCCTGTAGAGAATAAGACACCAATAGGATGTCTCCCACTACATACACATCAAGAAGGCAAAAGAGAGATTGTAGCAATTTGGTATCAAACTCAGTAATGAAATACTTGGGTTAAAAAAAAACCAAACTAGTAATGTTAAAGACAAACTTATACAAGCTGATGTGCCATAGGTAGATCTCTGCATTCACACTGAGTTTCAGTGACTTTAAAAGGATTCCTTTAAGTCATGTCAATGTCTATTTCTGTACAGAAAAGCCTAGAGAGAGCAGGTCTTGAAATGTTTAAATGATAAATTGTCTTACACATACCATATCTTGTAACTTTTTATCCTTCTTTTTGCCAAGCTTTCGTTTGGTCTCATCATCTTGACCAAATCTGAAGTATCAACAGAAAGAAAAATTTCTATAATATGAAATGAAACTGTTAAAACCTCCCCCTCCCCCAATTTTAAAATATACTCACTGTATAAATCGTCTTATCTCCTTACACGCAGACTCCTCAGTCAACTCTGGAACTGTGGTCATACCATTGTTAGGCCACACATAGACTGAACTGTGGCAAATTCTTAACACAAGAACCTCTGAGGACAATTTGTTTGCAAGATCACTGAAAACATATCCTAATGCCTTTTTTGTTGATGCCTCTGAAACACAATAAGGATACAATTAGCCTAGAAAATTCCCTCATATCTTCTTTTTTTCACAGCTGCTGGGCATACTTCAAAAAAAAAAAAAAAAAAGTTTTGACTTGGAATAAAAACCTAAATGTTGTTGTGATCAGAAAAATTACTAAGAAAACAAAAATTGCTGTAAGATTTCTCTTAGCAGGTCTGTCTCAAATATTCATACTCATACATCCCTAAACAAAAGTGTATTGTTTCTCTCAGATGTCAAAAATGAAGAGGTTAATGAATTAAAGAATAACCTACTCTGCAATCAATCCTCACATGTACAACTCTTAACCAAGCCTACGGTTGCAAACAAACTTCTATGTACAAACTTTTACATATGGTCTTTTGAGCAAGTCCTAGAAAGATTGAATCTGAGTCACATGTTTCTGACTTCACATCACTGTTCAGAAATACAGACTACATTTTTGGAAAAGCAGAGCTTACACTGCAGCTGAGGACCAAATTTTGGCCAACATAACCTGCAACTGTAACCCTGGTCTGCCTTACACTTTATTACAAGTAGGGACACTTGTCTTTCAGAGCTTGCCTCGACACCTTACAACCTGAACCAATATTGCATATGACAGAGCAACTTTTGCACAATACTCACATTTTTTTCCTCACTGAGGTTAAAAACTATTACTTAGAATACTAGAAGTTAGAAAAACCTAACAAGTTATCAAAGACTACGCTGTATCAACTTAAATTTGGTAACTATTAGATGACTTCTGCACTAGAAGTCTGTAAAAACTACAGTATTAGAAAAGTCAAAGGAAAACTGCTCCAGAAGAAAAACCTACTGTCTTCAAAAGGAGGGGTGTGCCATAATTGCACACAAGTGTGAATACCACGCACTTGGACAATTCAAATACCACTCTGCTTCACTGTGATAAATATGCACTACACTTTAAACGAAGTCAAATAAATAGCCCTACTCTGAGGATGCAATTCACTAAATGTTGCTTTGCATTAAGTCAATCTATTCCATATTTCTGTTTCATATAATGAACTCAAATAAGCCCAAGCTTCTTTTCAAGGTTCACTAACATGGAATTCAGTGTTTCTCGTAGAGACATGTCCTTTTAAAACGCAGAATGAGTGACAGTTGAGCTAAAGACAACCTCCTTCCATATTCTGCCCTATGACAGCTTAATAGGCCACTGATAGCCTTGAGCAGACTTTCTGAAGAGAATGTCATTACTGTAACAGTGTGGGACTAGAGGAGCCTCTTAACACCATATGGACTAGTCCCTTTTTATCACATAGAATTGCTGTAGCCAATCCCACCTAAATTAACTAGGGTGACTAGTCAACTTACTCCCTTGCTCTACTGGACCACAGTTCCAAACCTGTATTATTAATACAATTCTGTTACAGCCAAATTCACTGCCATTAAGTTACTCTGTTTGTTTAGAATTTCAGGATTCAAGAACATATCTATAAGTAAGAAATATATGCAAATAAAATGAGTTAAAAATGCCAATTTAAACTTTATCTCAAATTAAAATGAAAAACATATGATGGAAAAATATCAGAAAATTATGGAGACAAAGAATAACCTTTTCTGTACTTAGTTGTTATAGGTTTGGGAAGAAGCACTTAACAGCTGCTGAAGTGCCATGAAAATAAATATCCTAACTAGTTTATTAATAGAGATTTATATAAACATTAAGAAACTATTAGTCTCATAGACACACCATCAGTAGTTGCTAGCTGAAATGCAAGATCCAAGCCTCCTCGTATTCTGAAGATAATATCCATAGCTTCTAGAATTACCTAAGGAGAAAAAAGAAGCAATGAAAATGAATAGTCATTTCAACATGCCTTCTCTCAAGTCACAGCTGACTGCTGTTTTACCACAGTGTGCAAACACATCAGCAATTACTGCAGCTGCTCAGGTTACAAGAAGCCATAGAATAAATAGGGAAGTGAGTGGCACAGCAGTGCCCCATCGCTGGAGCTAGTACCTCAATTACATAAGTACTGCCACAAACACAGTCCTTAGAACGTATTTCCTACCTAAGCAGAAAAATTGTAATTCTATACTTCTACTATTTACAAATACTTAAGGAAAAATGCCATTGATCCTCATTGTTTCAATCCAAAAGTCATGTTTCCCACATTATGTCTTCTTCTAGCTCAAGGAAACCAAGGACTGCTCCAAGCAAAAAGGTAATTAGGCATATCTATAAGTATGCATTCATCTTGGTTAGGAAATCACAGCTTCAGGAAAAGGAGAAAAAAAAGAAAGGGGGGAGGGGAGACACATACAAAATCACTATAACCAAGGCCAAGTTTCACCTCTGACAGGAGAGCCACTTATACCAGCACAGAAACCACCCAGCTGTTTCTGCCCCCTTCCAAAGTCCTCTGTGTCCTCACATAACTACTCACTGCAAGCCTTTTAACATGAACTTTATTAGAGAACTCATGCAGATGGAAAACCACCCTTTTACTGAGAGAAGATCTTTTCAGACAGATCAATTTCAGGTCAAGTTCAATGTACTGGTAAAAAACAGCTGTGGCAGTGCAGAGAGAACAAAATGTGACAGCCCAGATGAGTGTGGCTATTGCCCAATCTAAGTCCACAATAAGAAATGCTTCACAACCTCAACTACTCTAAAAAAACACCCCACATATAAGAATAATCACACTATGACCCTTTGGAAAGACTTATTGTGTAACTGTTCACTTAAAAAGTATCTGAGACTTCCAGATGCAATGCTAGTGTTACTCAGGAAAGAAATGAAACATAACATAGGATCAGTTTTCTTTCCACTAACAGTATTCTAAAGAGAAATATGCAAGATATGCATGCCTGATGAAAAGAAAATCATTTACCACACTTTTAGCTGTGGGCAAAGGATTTTCAGGTTTCAGTGATTCTGGAGTGTCAAAGTTCTCCAAGAGTTTTGTTCCTGAAGCACAGTTGTGAAGCACTTTAGACAATGTAGTTATAGTTAATATTAGTTAATAGTGTCTTGGAGCATGGGATCCACAAGTGCTAGAACATGTTAAAATTAATCATCTGGTTGATGTGAAAGACCTTTTTATTTGAATTATTGTTATGCAAGAATAATGTTCATGAATAAGAAGCAGAGTTCTGCAAATGGAGGAAGAGAGGACCTGGCCTTTTGATAGTGGCTCATCACAGATGATCACAGAGCGAGTCAGGTTGGAAGTGACCACAGTGAGCCATCTGGTCCAACCTCCCTTCTCAAGCAGGGTCACCCTAGAGCTCATGGCACGGGATTGGGTCCAGACTGCTCCTGCACACCTCCAAGGAGGGCCTCTCCACAACCTCTCTGGACAGCATGTTGCAATATGTGGTTCATCTGCACAGTAAAGATGGTCTTCCTCATGGTCAGGTGGAACTTCCTATGCATCAGTTTCTGCCCGGTGTCTCTTGGCACCACCGAGAAGAGCCTGGCTCCACCATGACGAGATCTTCCGACAAATCCCTGACTAAAGCCACGCCGGCTGAGACCCGCAAGGCCATGGGGAGAGGAGGCTGCCAGCGGGGTGGAGGAAGGGGCAATGCGGGGGGCGCCGCTGCCCCCGCCTGACACCAGTGGAGCTCTGCAGAGAGCGGCTCCGGGTTCCCCACACCTTCCGCCGAGGTGCCCCTGCAGCTGGAGGCCCAAACGCCGCCGCCGAGCGCACAGGACAGCGGGGACACAGCCCCCGGGCCGCCCTGCTGCACACAGGACAAGCCGGGCCCACTGCCGCCAGCCCGGCCCGAGCGGGAGCGCTCCGGGCACGGACATGCACACACCCACCCCGAGCGAGGGGCGACAAGCCGAGGGTAAGAGAGGGGCGGACTCACCACGTCCGTCAGCGCCGCCGCAGGGGCCGGGCCCGGCCGCATCCTACCGGCGCACGCGCGCTCCCGCCGGGAAGGGGAGGAGGCGGCCCCGCGTCCCCGCCTGCCCCGGCCGCGCTCCCGGACCGCAGGGCCGCGCACCCGCCCTGCTCCGCTCGGACCCGCCCCTTCTCTTGCCCCTTCCCTTTCCCACGTGGCTGCGTTCCCGCTGGGTTTACACGCCTGCTTCTCCCCGCGCCTGCCGGTGTGGAGCGGAGCGCTCTTCAGGTGGGGTGGCCCTCGCTGCTCCCCGCGCAGGCAGACCCGCCGTGCTCCCTCACCAGGTCTGCAGGGCCCGTGGGAGGCGCTGTGGAATTCCGCCTGCCCCTCCGCTGGTTCGCATTACTGCTGCTTCCAGGGCAGGCTCGTCCACGTCCATCCTCGCACCTCAGTGGCGTCAAGGTCAAGAATCATCCCCATTAATCCCTTGATAATACTCCGGGCTGTACGCTGCAGAGGTTAGTTGCAGGTCTGTTTATTTTCGGTCAGTTACTCCTGTCCTCCTCTTTAATAGTGCCAACTATCTTCATGGCAGTGAACCCTTCAGCTGGTCTCCAAGGGTCAGTTTTTGGTCATCTCTTTTTTTTCCCTGCCTTTTGCTTCTTACCCAATATCTCTATCTGTCAAGTCGAAGAATAGCCCTGAGGTTACCTGGTGAAGCAGCAGTGCATTTCGCACTGTGAGCTTCCACACACTGCAAGAAAATCCCAAACAAACAAAACAAAGAAAAAACGCCAACCAATTACTTCAAGCTTTTTAAAAACTTCTGCATATTGTTTATCTCAAGTGCTGAGCACAAGCAAATTATGGCTAGACCTTCCATTGTACAAAATATTCCTTATAATAAAGATTATTATAATAAAAGTATTTCTTACAATAAAACTTATAAAATTTGCTTTAGTAGATATATTTCCACTGCTGTGGCATTTCTGCTCTGCACCCACCTGCCAGACACAACTGATGTGTGATATTAATCTCAGAGCTTTCTGTTGGACATTGTTGTGGTTTAACCCCAGCTACCAGCCAAGCCCCACACAGCCACTTGCTCACTCTCCCACCAGCAGGATCAGAGGGAGAATCAGAGAAGTGAAAGCTAGAATACTTGTGGATTGAGATAAAGACAGTTGAATAAGGACAACAAAAGCCATGCACACAAACACCCCCTTTCCCATGGGCAGGCAGATAATCAGCCATCACCAGGAGAGCAGGGACCCACCATGTGTAACTGTGACTTGGGAAGACAAACACCATCACTCCAAATGTCTCTCACATCCCCCTTTTTTCCCCCACTTGCTATAATGCGCATGATGTCATATGGTATGGAATGTTCTTGTCCTGGATATGTCTCCTTTCAACCTTCTCTGCACCCCCAGTCTCCTCACCAGTGTGGTAGTACAAAAAGCCAAAGAGGCCTTGGCTCTGTGTAATCACTGCTCAGCAATAACAAAGACATTTTTATATTATCAACCCTGTGTTCAGCATAAACCTAAAACATGGCCCCATAATAGCCACTTGGAAGAAAATTAACTCTACCCAGCCAAAACCAGCAGAGATATATGTATGTTCTTTCTGATGGGACAGACTGTGTGAACCCTATATCAAAATCTTCATTCAAGTACAACTTGACTTTATAGCAATAAAATTATTTATAAGGTTTTAACTGTTGGAAACACACACACACACTGATTTCAAATTCATGTAAGTGAGAGTCCTTTTCCCTTACAGTCTATGTTCTGAATCCATCAGTTGGGAGTCTTGCCTACTGTCCTGGTTATAGTGGCAGGGACTGAGTGTGTGTGGGTGTGGCCAGGGGTGTGTATTCTGCACCCTCTATGCCATTTCTCTTGAACTGTTAATAATGGATTGTTGGCAGCAGCTGTCCAGGGTACACCTGACTGCTCAGGTGTTAAAGAACTCTGTGAGATAGGAAAGTTTCCTGTCTTCACACCAATGACTCAGGTGTGATAACTTCTCTTCGGGAAGCCATTAGCACTTTCACACCCAGCCTGAGGGGTCCTGTCTGCTAATGGGCCATCAAGGATTTCCAAAATATGCTGTGACTCACAAAGTAAATCACCTATTGTGAAATTCCTTGCTCTAGAGGAGATACTGGGCATTCCCATCTGATCCTCAGGATATCTTGCAGTTTTGGAACTTCTGGTACTACTTATCGGATCCAGAGGAGGACCAGAACCTCAACAGGACTGTGACTGCCACTCTTGACCAGACTGCAACCATCATCCTCCCCAGCAGATTTCTTCTTTCCTTTTACTTTATACTCAGGGGGGCCATATGGTGCTCAGCGCAGGGGCTAGAGAGCTCCATTCTGTTCATGCCTCAGGGTGCTGGGTTATACATCTGTTCTTTGTGGGTCAAAATGATTTTTTTTTCCTCTGTATCGTTGTGTTTATTGTAATCTTTTTATTAAATTGTTACTCTGACTTGTAATCTTTTTATTAAATTGTTACTGACTTGTAATCTCTTTTTTTGAGTTGGGTTCATTTCTCCTTCTGGTTTACCTTTAGACCAGCACAGGATTGCAAAGAATTAATGAGGTCTCTGCATATTTTTTGACTAAAATTTGCCACTATTGTAGTATTAGTGGACATAATGTTTCAGGAAGAGCCAAAGCTGTATTCAACCCTATTATGTCAGAACTTATTGATAATAATGCTGAAACTCTGCTGTCTGTAACAATCACTATACCAGTACTGGACATGGACATGGAGGTATACTAGTAAACTGACACAGGAATTTTTCTTTTCTTTTCTTTTCTTTTCTTTTCTTTTCTTTTCTTTTCTTTTCTTTTCTTTTCTTTTCTTTTCTTTTCTTTTCTTTTCTTTTCTTTTCTTTTCTTCTTTTTCCCCTGCCACAACACAGCTCATTTTAGTGATTTATATTTTTACTTTTTCTGTCACATTTTGAAGAGCCTTTCCTCAAAATCAAGACTAATGAAAGAACATTTAAAATTAAGCATTCATCAAAGTAATGACTAAAATAGTCCTTAACATTTCTATTGCAAATTTAAGGAATAATTTTTTTTTAAAATATAGAATATAATACAGTCTGCTATTCAATCTTCTTACTTGCTTTTGCATGGAAAGTATTTTAATTAACTCAGTTATATTGTAAATGGACACTTCAAAAAGTTCTTTTTATTAGTCAGGTGGTATGAAGGGAAGCACATTTGATCCTTACCTAAAGTTTTCTGCTGACCTTTGTGTAATTAAAAAATCTAAAGCTGACACATAAAATAAAGAATGAGTGACTTTTTTTATCATCTTGCTGGGCCAAAAAGTAGATCTGTTGTGATAGACTAAAAACACAGGCTCAGGCTTTGTCAGGCAAAAAGCAAACAGCAAAAAGCACTTTATTAACTACAAGCCTGTCTTTTATACTATTTTTCTACTGTCCATGCGCGTCTGTGCTACATCTCATTGGCTAGGTGCTCTTGTCCACAAGTCTTAGTTCATCTTCTGATAGGTGGTCAGCATCCCTCCTCATACTGCTAAGACTCAAAACAAATCTTTTTATTCACTGTTGTTTTTCTCCTTCTCCTGCTTTCCCATGCCTACAGCTGTATCCTCTTAAGGCCAAAGCTGCCCGCAGCCCAACTGTCCTCCACAGCCTGCTACAAGCATAGTAACTTCAAATGTGTCAAAGCTGCTTTAATTTGAGTTCTTGTTTTATGTATGCTGTCTATCAAAAGTGATTAGTAATGCTGTTTATTGCTGTATAAAATAATTGAATAAATTAAGAAATGAATTACTGAAAACACGATGAGAAATGTGTAAGGAACTTTGCTTTCAAAATTCATTCCTCCTCTCTTCTTCAAATGCAGGTTACTTTATAAGGTGATATGGATCACAGAGACCTTCAAAATCATGCTGTACAGATGTCACTGAAAAATTATTTTTTAGAATTCTTTTCTGACTTGAAAAATGTAAAAACACCAAGAGTGTTCCTGTTAAAAAATATCTGGTTTTCCCTTATGTTTCTGGCATAAAATTGGCTCCCTCTGCTGGCAGACCCAACATGAGGTAATTTAAGGCT
This sequence comes from Formicarius rufipectus, assembly GCA_013399695.1. Classification (NCBI taxonomy): domain Eukaryota; kingdom Metazoa; phylum Chordata; class Aves; order Passeriformes; family Formicariidae; genus Formicarius; species Formicarius rufipectus. Next base: position 1,488,206 of record VXAU01003163.1, read on the forward strand.
GGGAAGATTTTGAACAATGGCACTCAGAAAGATTTCTGAATTATAAACATATCACAGTGCAATGTTAGAAGAGATTTGTAGTACACAGTGCATGTATATAAGTAGATAAGCACAGTGCTTTTCGTATGTGGCAGGTTCACCCCTCTTACCCCTCCTCTACTGAAACTTTTGCCATGTAAATCAAATACATCATTACTAATGGAAGGTAATAAAGAAGTTTTTTGGTGCACTGATGGAAGAAAGTATGGCTTGCCATGTCTTTATCAGTGTTTTTGAACAAGTAAAAGGAAAAAAGAATGGTATCTTGGTCTAAGCAACCTTCTCATCAGTGTAATTGTTTGTATTATTGTTTTATCGACAGAAGAAAAAGTCACATTCCAAATTAAATAATTTTATTGGGAAAAAACCCACAACTGTGAGTGAAGTAGATTTCAAAATTAGAAGGAGGGTACTGTTTGTGCATTATCACTATATGCTCACACATGTAGTTAATGATGGACTCATGCAAAATATCCAACATAAGTTATATGGAAAGGAATTAGAACTAGTATTTCAAATTCTCTACTACTATTTCCCTTGTAAGAATTTAAAAAAATATATTAGTTTTCGGTTAATTATTCATGTGTTTGACAGAAGGGAAATTGTAACCTGAATTTATTACAAATGTGAAGCTCATTGGTTATAGATTTTAAGGACTGTGGGAAGACATTTTGCAAAGATGTGCTTCCCTACTGAATTGCAGTTCTTTGTGTACTTTCCAATGGAAATCTTATCTTTTGATATTTGGACTATAATCCTATAACTGGATTTGCTAGTGTAGGTTCTTGCTCTTACCCAGGGCTCAGGAACGAAACCCTTAAATTTAATTACAGGACAAGGTGTACCACAATTTTTTCATTTTTGCAAAAACTCTCATAATTTTTACAGTGATATTCCACAGAAATCCAGTAAGCTCTTCTTTATTTTCTATTTGGATCATTAAATGTAAAGAACTACAAGACTGCAGAGCTGATTTATTATTAGGTGCAAAAGGTGAAATGAAGGGTACACATTTTAGACTCTTAACTGTTACCAAAGCAAAATATGAAAAGTGAAATTCAGCTATATAGGGCAATCCAGACACTTTAATAATGGAGACTTCAATAGTTAGTTTCTAAATATAAAGCTATAATAAAAAGTAAATGATTATTGAGTCCAAGGTTGTATTTTTATATACATTTTCATCTTATTGCTTAGCTGGAACTTCAAAAGGAACATTTAAAAAGCGTACTTTCTAATGAATAATTGGGGTTGCAAATTGACTATATATTGTAGTGAAAAGAAGTGCAAATTCTCTAAAGTATCAGTGTATGTATTATCGAAGTTATGCTGTGTGTGGCCAAGAGTTGAACTACTGTGATTGTTTCCCTTTAGCAGAATTACAACTTGTGCTTTATTTCAGCTACGTTATCTAAGAGTTGTTTTAAAAATATGTAACTTTTGGTTTTGATGACCTCAACATGACCAATATCAAGTACTCTTCAAAGCTAGACCAGAAGTAGATTATTAGGAAGTGATTCATCTCTATTTACCGGCATGTGTTTACTGCTCTTCCCCAGATTCCTGACAGCCAGAAGTGCTGCCGTATTATCCAAGAGAGAACTCAGGATATCATATGAACTTAACCTTGCCGTTCAGCCTGAGGAAGGACATAATTGCTGATTTCTGCTGCTCTGGATTCTCTGAGCCCAGCTGCTGTTCCTGGCATGGCGCAGGACCGTCTATAGGAGCATTAGTGTTGGGAAGGTCCCTGAGGGAGTAGCCCAGGCTTCAGTCCAGAGCGAATATCTCTTCGAAACAGGCGAAGCGGCTGTGGCAAAACAAGTACCTCGGGGGACTCGGGCACACAGCGCCGGTCAGCCGGGGGCTGCCCCGGGGCAGGCGGGACGGTCCTTCAGTCCAGCACTGGCTCTTCCCCACCTTCTTTTTCCTGCCATGGTGCCTGCTGGAGGATGCCGTGGATCACCAGCCCTAGAGCCCGCAGGGTGGCGGAGGACGGCCGGGAAAGGAAGGCGCGGAAAGGCTTTGCTGCCCCGCCACCCTCAGGGGCAGCAAAGCCTTTCCCTTTCCCTCATTCTTTTTATTGCTTTCTCTCCCACTTCCTTCTTTCCTTCTTTCCCTCTTTTCCTCACTCTTTCTCTCTTTTTCTTTCCTTCTTCTTTCTTGTTTAAGCTTGTAAAATAGCTGATTGGTTGAAGTTAGGTATATTTCTGAACCCAATATTGCATAAACCCTAAAGATCTGGCAGTATCTGTTGGTGAAAGAACTAATTAAAACTCAACCTTTCTATTTCTCATTCAGTTTAAAAATTGGTAACCTAATGGCTTGGGGCATGGTACCTCTTTAGAGAACTTGCTGAGTCCAGACTTTCCTGGCCACCAGGGCAGGAACAGGGAAGAAATCTCTCAGCAGAACCAATATTGCACATTCTCAGACTTCTGTATTATAATTAGTTAACTAGTTTAGTGATGTGAGATGTTGAAGACATTTTACCTTTTTAATATTCGGTCATGGGACTTGTTCAGTGCTTGTGCTCAAAGTTTACATGTGTTTATAGCATCAGAAGATTAAGCTCTGGAGACAAAGGTATTGATGATTGTCCATTTGAACATTATTTTGGACAGGTAATTTGCAGTTACGTAAGTGAGATAAATTGGGGTCATGACTTTCAGTCCTTAAGAATGGCATAGCTGTAATACTCAAGGTCTTCAGGCTCTCTGAATAGTTCTGATGTGTTTTTGAAGAAGTACAAAGTTAGTGAAACCACTTTACACCTGTCAAGGAACAGCTGAGGAATTTAGTGTCTGGGATTAGGCCAACAGTATTACACAACAACAAAAACCTGAAATCTTATATTTAGCTACTTACCAACTGAGAAATCATTTGTTTTTGTTTTTAATTTTTGCCACATCATAAGGGAAAACCTAAATTTTGGGTTATGTGTGCAATCCATAATTAAGAGACCATAAAATCTGTCACTATAATCGGTCCCCCATTTACAATTTTGGAGAGTTTTATGGATCCTATTCTAAGATTAGTGACAGCATTGTCTTCAAAGGTTTCTTCAGTGCTTTTCCATGAACTAGAATCAGAACCTTTTATTGGGAGTGACTTTGGGAAAAATCTGCCCTTAAAGTTTTCAGAATGGCTCTTTAACGGTTAATGGTTTTAATCTCTGTTTCAGGAATTTAAAATTGTCCTTAAACTATGCTAGCTTAAGTGGGACTTTTTTTTTTTTTTTTGTGCATTGGGTTATTTTGTCAAATATAACTTACAAAATGTTTGTTAGATTGTAAAAATCCATACTATACCATGAAATATCTGGGAAACAGCAGAAGGCTTTGCTTCCAAGTAGTGCAATAGGAAGAATAATGAACTAATGATGCAAGAAAAATTCACCATTTGAATTGAATAAATGTAAAATTAATCAGCCCCTGATAAAAACCATCCAAATTGTGGAAATCTCTTGGAATATTGCATCTTCTGTTTTAGTGAAGATACAGCCAGGAAAGACCAGTGAATTTGGCTGCTGATCCATTCAGGAATTGACATACCTATCAAGTTAATATTACTGAAGTATGTGTGTGAATCTCAGTCAGGGAGAGAGTTAATCCTGTGGAACGTTACCAGTTTAAAGACCAAATAATGAAACTATAAGCAAACAAGGACAGTAAAACCTATGAAGAAATAATGTCCAGCACCTTGTGTTGTGGAGAGTATTTTAAAAGTAACTTTCAAGACTTCACAGCTGCCTTCGTTCTCCAATGACTTGGAACATCAAGACTCTTCAAAGAGCTTGTCAGACCATGACTTCTCTGGCCACCAAGGCAGGAACAGGGAAGAAATCTCTCAGCAGAACCCTTGTGGCACAGTCCCAGGCTTTGTATACAAGTGGTGGAGATCCCCTGCATTCTCCAGGAGATGGTTTTGATGTTAGTTTCTGAATAGGACCATGTAGATGTCATTGTGCTCATGTCCTCGAATGGCCAACTCGTTCCTCACCATTTCCCTTAATTGCAGTGGGCTGCCAAATGGGTCACTTTTAAGCTGGGAAGTGCCACAGCAGGTGAATGTGAAACCTAATAGAGGTTTTGGTGGAAAAAAAGAGAAGTTGTGGGATAGAAGTATGTAATTGCTTGGTCAGTTAATAGAAAATAATTTCTGCTTTGTGGATAAGTGACTCAGATGTGAAGCTAAAACTTGACCTTGAATAAAGTACTTCTTTTTTTTTTCTTTCCTTTTTTTTTTTTTTTCCTTTTTTTTAAAACACTTTTAATATAGAGTATCTATTCCTGGGCTCAGGAAGAATATCGGAACTGTAGAACAAGTTCTGTTAAAAGAAGAAGAAGATCAATTTCAATATGTCTCTTTTGGATAAATCCTTAAGGTAATGTTTTTACTTACCTCTTATAAGGTAGTAATTTTAAAGTGGAAGAAACATTCTTTGAAGCTGAAAGAAAATATTTTTTTATGAAGATCTGAGGACAATTGTCCTTTCCCTACCTCTTTTTAATTTAATTTTCTTTTATTTATGATGATTCCAATAAGCAAGTGTGATTAGAGGGTAATAGTTTTAATAAAATCAGAACTGGTTTAAAAACTGACACTGAATGCATTCCCTACCATTAAAAATATTACAAAGATACTGATTTATTTTACAAAACACTTCAGCATCATCGAATGCAAAGCTTTAAAAAAATGGCAGGCATTACTCTTTCAGTAGAAGGTGCAAGAAGTGCCAAGGATTATTAGTATTTTTGTTAATTGGTGTTTGACATTGATTGTCTCTTTCCTGAAGATGGCTTTCACAAAAAGAGTCACCAACAGTTATTTAATAACTGGTTTTAATAAAAAAAAAAAGGAAGAAGAAAGAAAAGATGTATCCAGAAACAGTCCATAATTCTCAATACTGGTGATATCAGATACCAGTCTGTCTTGAGAGTGCATGACTCAGGTCTTTATAGCCCCACGAATCTTCTTATAGAAATATGGGCTAACATATGAACAGCTATGAAATTTGTCTATGTCCCTCATTATGACAGAAATGTTAAAATCAGCTACAGGGACAGCTGTCACTTCTTCATTGTTGTGAGATGATGAGTAGACATATTTCACCAACTTTTGAACAGGTGCAAGCTAGACAGGTTTATTGAAACATGATAACAGTGAGTATGCAAGTATGTGAGGCATTTGGACCTGACTGGGTGATCACACAGACAAAATCCATTAAATATTTGGCATTATCAGTTTGGTTCTCCGACTTGAGAAGCAATAAAGGAGCCAGAGCTGCTGTCAGTTTACTTTGGAGATGTCTGAATTATCAAGGACAGGGGCATTTAAGAATAAATTAAAAAAAGGATTCTGTTATCACAAGTGTGACAAACTTGCCCACTTCCGTATAAGAATCTGTATAACTATTCATATTGTTCTACTCTACTAATTTACTTTTACCATGTATACAGTATCCTCTGTTATTGGTGAGTTAAATATAAGGTTGGATACTTAACATTTTTTTTCTGACCTTGTAATTTTGGGAAAAGAAAGATTGTCCTGCTTTCAGATTATGGTGTTATCTCTTGTATTGTGGGGAAAACATGAGTTTGAACCCTTTCAGCTCTCAGGAGGAGGCCTTGTTTTCAGGAAATTTAATTGCCATGAAAAACCTTTTGGCAAGTGTCAGTGAGATCCAGTGCAACACTGCATTCTGAATGCCTCAAAGGTTTTGTCTTTTTTCCTTACATGCCACAGTAGAGCCATAGTTGATTTGACAGCTTGTTGCTGGTTCAATTGGTACCAGCCTAAAGCATATTTTACTCAGTCCTTACTTCTGCCTAGAGCAGGACAATAACTGCTACAATTTTTGCTAACAGATATCAAGAGTCTCATCTGTGTTTAGATGTGTTTTTCAAAGAACAATGTCACAGGGTCATTAAAACTCCATGCTTAATAAGGGAACTGACTTCTTTAGCATCGTCATGGCCTTGTAAGGACTGTGTGTCAGTGCACCATTTCTGAAGTGCTGCACTTACATACTCTGTCAAGGGTGAGAGTAGCTCTGCATTCAAAAAGGCCAGTTGTTAATAAGCGAAGAAGAGCAACTATGTAGGGAAGGCAATTATCAGAGCTGGGTGGTGTATGTGCTCTCAGAGAAGAATCTCATAACAACCCAGACTAAGAATGGAAAAAGGTAGATGAGCTTTGAGTCAGAGAAGGTACAACTGATCATTTTTAGAATTATAATCCTATGTTAAAATCAAAGAATCTCCCTGAGATTGTGTAGTCATACAGTAATTAACATAGTGCAGGATCCTTACCTGTTTTCTCATTTTTCCAATTCATTTGAGTTTAGGATAGAGAGAAATTGTTATGAACCAGCCAGCAATTGGATCAGCTGATAAAAGATCTTGCTGGTGTCTTAGTGTATAACTAGTTTTTACAAGTTTTGTTCTGTGTGTTCTTTGTTCTGCTTGGTTATTTATGCATTTTCTCTCACTTAGTGATTCTTAGAGCTTCTTTATTTCAACCTCCATCAACCTTGTATGGAAAAATGTTTCTAAGTCATCATGCCACTTTCCCTTCCGTACTGTAACTGCCTCGTCTGCTGAATCTGAATTTTAAACTGTGCACTAACAATTATTTTTTGTTCTCCGTACATGACTGATACAATTGGACCATCTTTGCTTCTGAGTGTTCTTCTAATATATGCTTTCCTTATAGGATGAAGTAAGGTAGGCAGTGGGAGAATTTAATTTTGAAACAATTATAGTTTTCACCTCCTACATCCTACTTTTGTATGGTTTTGAACTGGCTTTCTCAGAAAGGTGCAAGAGATCCAGTGCAGTGAACAAGAGCTCTCTGTGAAAGTGACCAGGGTTTGGAGGCTAAGGGTGTTCTTGCAGTGAAAGCAGAGTAACACTGAAGCAATTTGCAATAGTAAAACAGCAGAAAGGAATGCAATTCTTGGAAAGTATTAGAAAGCCAGAATGAAAGTGTCTTAGTTAAGTGTCTCATATTTGACAGTTTTATCCCATTTCAAACTTTCTTAAATGTGCAAGATGTAGAAGTAAAAATGTTAGAAGTCCAAACTCCACAGAGTAGAGCAGTGATGATATTTATTTGGGACACTGTCAGTTAGAGAAGTTTCATTTCAAAATATGATTACTAAATAGATAGCATTGATTTATAAATAATGAATTGAATGAGTTCTACACAAATGGAATAGTTAATATATAAAAAGGATATTTGTCCCCTAAGTAGAGCAAAAGACCAATTGTAATTTATGCAATCATAGATTCCCTTGAGATTTATTACTCCTCAGAGAAAACTACCTATGCCTGTGCTTTCTGTATCTGCACAGTCTGCAAGCACCTTGTAATTACCCTGGCTGCAAAGCTAGTCCTGGGAAACAGATTCCTATCTCTATGCAAATGGCCTGAATATTTCTGTGCCTGGTGCCTGAATATTTCTGTGTCTCATGCTACTTGCTAGTAGCAACACTTGTAAACTGTTGCTACTGACATCTTACAGGTTTTGCATAAAATCAGAATATGGCTCTTTTTTGTAATACAGAAACCTTTTTTTGGCCTATGTGGAGGCAATTTGGCTGCATGAATTGCCTGTTTTGTTTGTTTGTTTGTGTTGTTGTTTTTGTTGCCATTGAACATATTGCTCCAGTCATATCTCTTTAGTATAGTCCTATCTCTTTTTGGTCTAATTATTATTTAACTTCTTAAGTTTATATATGCTGCTGATGTAGGAGGATTATTAAAGACCTCTTTGATCAAAAATATACAAAAAAAACAACAACAACAACAAAAACCCCAAACAAAAACAAAAACACACAAAAAACCAAACAAAAAACAGAGAACGAGACATCTATATCAATCTGGTTTTGAACAGTGTCATGAAAATAAAAACCATGAAAACCTTGAAATAGTTTCTCCCTCTCAGGATCACGATGGTGTTTAGTGAATGTTTTGTTTTCTGAGTAATAAGTAATGATCTTTAACTATTCTACAGTTTTTGTGTTTGTGATATATCATTCTAACCCTGCTGTAATTTTGTCAGTGCATGAACTGTATGAAACAGTGTTTCTTAAAAATTTTGTTTTGGACAACTGTCCTAGCCTATGCCAAAGAATAATAAACAGTCCTTCAAGACTCTCCTAAAACCTTTACTGGGCTATGCCCTTATGTGCAGAGAGAGGGAAGATTAGATAGGTTGTGTGTAACTAAAAACACTCACTGAGTATGCTAAAACAAATGTGTGCTTTACCATATATAGAAACAAAATCCTTAGGGAACTCAGACATCATATACATAATATTATTTATCCAGCATATGCTGCAGAGACAAAGATTTTAGTTGGTGGCATTGACCATAAACTGAAGACTTGTATACATTTTATTTCAAATCTTTTTGTATTCAGAAAAAAGGAATAATCCACTTGTGGAAATATCTTGTTAACAATTTCAAAAGAAGCCATTTGAAAAGCTTGCTGGGATGACAGGAGTTAAAAAAAAGAAACAGAAGTGGGGAAATCTGTGGAATATGTTGCCTTTAGAGATAAAATTTGCTAGATACAGGCCAACACATGTGTTTTATTTCCCACCAATTCATTAATATATATATGAACCACTAGGTAAATAACGGTCTTGTTCTTGTGTAAAAGTCCCCCTAAAATGGAGTTTAAATCAAGTGCATGTGTTTTACAATCAAATCAGATCTGCACAGCTGCAGAGTTGTTCCCTTTGATATGGTTTATAGAAATTTGAACTAGAAGTCTTGATCAAACAACTGAGCATTGAAACATCTGACAACAAGTCCAGATTCTGAGACTGGCTGAACAATCAGTAATTTGATTTCTGTTAAGAAATCTTTCCTCTGTAAAACTTGCAAGCAGTGCTTCAAGCTTTGTGTGCTTTAGAAGGCAGTGCAATGCAGTAGGAGCAGATCAGTTGGTTCTGAGGATCTGGCATCTTTGTTTATACATGTTTCAGGGATGGTCTGCTCAGTTCTAGTTTAATTCTATGGATTGACTTCCCATTAGTTGTTAGTGTGCAGAAAACAACTTTGAATTTCATCCTAAAAGAAACCACTTTATGCACTCTGAAACTGTTGTGTGATGTGAACCAAAATAAAGTCAGTGGGAGGTTTGCAATAAGTAGAGGGTTTATTTCAATAATATACTTCTGATCTGAACAAAAGTGCTACTCTGATTTTTTAAGTGATTGAAAAAGAAATGACAGAAGCTGCTTAGTTGGTGAAAACAACATAATGTCTTTTAACTGCTTTAGAGAACTTTTTTGCATTTCAGATTTTTGGCAGCACTGCATGACTTAAAAGACCAAATTTGGCATTGAACAATTGATACAAAAGTACCATATAAATTAATCTGTGTATTTTCAGAGGTAATTCTTAGCTTCCTGATTTGGAGTATTACAGTTGCATATAAGCTTTTAACATCTCCTAGAACAGTTCTGCTGTTTATGCAGCAGTAGCATAACTGAGGAAAGCTTTTCCCACCTGTTGGTCGACATCTGAAGAGTCAAGATAACAACCATATGAGGTCACACTTCCTACCTCTCTCTCCATCTAAAAATAAATGCAATGTCTGCCTTTGACTTGTAACATATATAAGAAAAGTCTAGACACAGCTGAGAGGCATAGGAGTATTAAGCTATCATGATTGACTAGCTACGCCATTCTGAAGCCCAAAGATAAAGTGGGTGGTTTTTCAGCTGGACACTCTTATTAAGGATTTGTGCGAGATACCACTGAAATCCTACTGAGAAAAAGAATTCAGCCTTGACATGCCATAGAAAGAACTGTATCTTCCCCTCACATTTAAAACTTTATATTCAGTTCTTCCAGACCGCAGTGACTATAGGATGAGATTTCCAATTTTTCTCCTCTATCAGGATCAAGGATTTCAGAATCTGCATTAACTGAAAATCATAGTTTCCTTTATGTCATGTTGGTGTAAAGATTTTCAGATAGGTTGGTGCTTGCAATTAGATAGGCTTACCTTTTAATTTTGTCAAAGTCACATCCAACGTCAAAGAGTGCTATGTGATGATGCAATACCACTGATCTTCCACCAAAATTTTAGCATCAGGTCATGTTTTGTGACTTCCTTGTAACACAATAGTTCTGATATCCGCATTTCCAAGAGTTTCCCCACATTTGCAATTGATATGTTTGGCATGTTAAAGAGAGCAGTTTTACGTCTTTGGTTTTGGAAGCACATGACCTCATTCAATTTTAGAAAGCCCAGGTTATACACTCAAATGCCCAGTATAAAAATTGTCTTTTGTTCCTTCCAGGGATTTGATAAATCTGAAGCATACTGCTCTGTAAGACTGAAATACCAAACTTTGTTATTGTCAAGTCACTTTGCTTGACACTCACACTTCCACATTTTCCATACTAGTTGAAAAGAAATAGAGAATATTTACAATATGTAGTAGATTTATTTTTACCTTTAGTTACTCCACAAAGACAGAAACATTAAACAAACATTTTAAAACCCCAATGACATTTTAAGTTTGTAAAAACAGACATTAAGTGCACTCTCACTTCCAAAAGGATTTTCAGATGTATGAACTTTATCAGTGGGAAAATATTAATACTACATATAGTCTCCATGATACCTGAAGAACAGAATTATGTTTTGTGCCCAAAAATAATTCAGGAACTAACCTTGAAAAGGGTGCAACTCCTTTTTTGTCTGCCTTTATTATGCAAATGTAAATAATAAAGGCACTGACACACACGTCTCTAAAACTTTTTAATTATGAAATAATACTCTAAGACATTTTGAGAAGTCTTTGAATATGTGAACATTTTATTTCAGTCTTTGGGACTTGTGAATTTTTTAAAATAATTTTGAAGTATGTACAGCTTCTTATTTTGATTCCATATTCTACTTGCATTTTATATTTCTTGTAGAACGGGAAAATTAGATTTTTTTTGCCACCGAGTTGTTATTTTTTGTTAGTCTTGCAGACTGGATATAAAATTTTGTCGATTTCTCTGCTTTACATTGAGTTCAAAATACTTCAATAAATAACTTATTACTTGTATTGATAATGAAAATGCTAAGCTTTGGGTTGCCAGGTAGGTGTGTTTATATAGCTGGCAGCTACCTGAAAGCAATGTAGCCCTTGACAAGTTTCAGAAAATGATTATAAAACTCTATTTTTTGCCCTTTTTTTTTGTCTTCTTAGGACTTCCCCAGGTTTTTTGTAAGAGATTTTTCCTTTGCAAAATTTAATAAACATTTATTTTTCAAGTTATCCAAACATTAATTTTCTAGCAATAAAGATACTATGATGATGATGTTTCCCCTTTGTTTCTGTTATGGAAATTGAAAGATGGAGATGCAAGAATCCAGTATAATTTTCTTCATAAAGGTTTAAAAATTTACTTTCAAACTCAATTTGCAATGAGTTTCTATTACAGTGTGGAGTTTTTTTCCCAAAAACAATGTATGTGTGTGCATACCTCGGAAAAATTTTCTGCTAAGTGATGTGAAAGTTGATGTCATTACAAATCATTAAGACAACATAGAACTTTTGTTTTGCTTCATGACAACCAATCTTTATTATACTAGCCGGTTGATTATGTGGCTTGACATTTATTCTTTGTCACAGTTGCTGCATCAGAAAATTAAGGCAGTATAACCCCAAATTCAAAGCAAAGTAAGCAAAATCTATTTGGGGTGTACATTAATGCTGGTTGAAGAGTAGATAGCTGAAGCAGACATGAACAACTGCTTGTGTTGTACTATCCATGTGAAATAGCTGCTTTTTAAATGATCTGTCAAGTTTCTACATTCGTAGTGGCCCAGCCTGTAAGACTTTCATGGTGTTGGAATTTGCATAGATACTTAATTTATGTTAAAAATTGCTTACAGCACTTATATATAGGTTGCAGCATTCATGTAATACCTCAGCTGTTTAACTTTTTGTATTCCAGGAGAACTTCAAAGGCAATATTGTAGCAGAATTTTGCTGGTATAATATGCTACTGCTGGCTGATAGGGACTTCCACCTCCCCCAGAATTCCACAAGGAAAGATTTAAAAGTTGCTAATTTGGATTTAGGCAGAAGTCCTGGCACTTGCACTGCAGTTCTAAGCTGGTAATCGCTTTTTGTGTGCATGCATATATTCGTGTGTTAACCTAAGACTAGCATTTTGGGTAAACAGTGACTGTTTCATATCCCTCTGGCGGCCTCATGCGAGCTCGTGCATGAGTTTCACAGTACAGCTGGCCCTCCACAAAGAAGTAGCCTTTTTGTTTCAGGTTGAGACCACAGTCAGAGCACACAAAACATTCTGGGTGCCGATATTTATCACGTGCCTTCACCACTGTTCCTCTATATGGAAACAAGGAAAAGAAAAAAAACCACAATTAATTCATAAGAGTTTAAAGTGAGAAGAAACTGCAGCAACCTGGTGTAGTGGAAGCCATCCCTGCCCATGGCAGGGCAGTTGGAACCAGATGGTCTTTAAGGTCCCTTCCAACTCAAACCATTCTATGATTCTGTGATACAGTATGACAAAAATATATTCTATGTATTTTTTAAAGGCTTTTATGTTGTTCTTCAGGTTTTGGAAGCTACTGTATAATTCAATATGGGATACTGAGTTTGAGTAAGTGACATAAGATGCTGTCGAGTTGATCATATAGTACATTAGTGCATTGGAAAATCAAGAGTTTGAAGAAACATCTTAGTTCAGTTACAAAAGCCTAACCAATCAGAAGAGTGACAAAATGAGTTTCAAAACCACATTCCTTTTCCTTAGTGACTGTGTTCTCTGAGTTCATCATTGTCTGTGTTCTTTGCCGAAGTTAGTGATGTCATTCAGGTAGAAATCTGATATTTTAAAAATAGACACACAGAGCTTTCTGCATACTCCCACTGGATTGGGAGAAGGGTGCTTTGCACAACCAAGAAACTTTTGAGAATTCACAACCTGACACAAGACAGTGCAGATAACTTTGGGTTTCATTATGTGCTATGGTTGACTTGCAAAAGGTCCTGAGAAATCTTAATTAAAACTGTGATGCTACATTTTCAAAACTGAAATAATCTATATTGAAATTGTTGAAGGTAGTGGCTAGTAATTTGAAATTTAGAACACTGTATTTTTATATGTCAGTTCTGTGGAAGCATTATGGGAAAGCACTCCTGTAATCTGCAATGGTGTTTGAGGATGACATGTGATTGAACTAGAGATTTTCTAAAATGAAAAAGAAACAACTTACAGAATCCCACTCCCGCACTTGTCACACAGTGGCACTTTCTGGACACCAGGCATGGCGGTAGGTGTCTTTGTTACAGGTGCTTTCACACTTCTTGTACCCATGGGGCGTCCATCTGAGAAACAAAATATACAGGCTAATATAAAAGCATCTGATGCTATTAAGAACTTTTCCTGTAAATATCCTTCTGGATGTATTTACACACTTTCACTTATATCAAGAAACAGTGCTGTTTCGCTATACAACTTTAATGGGCCGGATTCCACCACTATGGAATCAGGAAAAGTGTTGCATAGCCGTAGTCAAAAAAGTAAGTACAAAAGAGATTATATATACCCTGCTCTGTCTAATTCATCAGACATCATCTGATTCTCTAATAGTAGGTCTTGGATACAGCAGGAGAGGGAGGAGGATAGGGATCTAACACAGCAATGTAACATAATCAAGACCTATTGTTAGAAGTTTTCTTATTTATATAACTAACCATACAACAGATTAGGAAAGGTTAGTATCATTATATAAATACAAAATAATAGCAAAGTACAAGAAAATGGTAAGCAAAATCCCACAAGTTTTTATATTTATATATATAATTAGATATATTTATCTATTCTCTGGTAAATATTGAGACATAAATATTAAAATTTTAAATATTTATCTTTTAGGTTAATTTTGGTTGTATTGTACTCTTTACATTTACTGTAAATATAACAAGCTTGTAGCCTTTAGTGATTTTGTTTTCAAAACTTCTTCATTTGAAGGAAATACAATGGCAAATTATATTCCCTGTTCAGTTTTTAGTTAGAATGAAGACAGAAAAGGTATTAAGGGGATTTTAAGCGTTGGCTTAAATTTGTCTGCTCCTGGATATGGAGGAGAGTGTTTTCTTTCTTAGTGTCATGAGTATAAGCAGCTTGTCCCAATAATTCTCTCACATAAAACTTTTTACTGTTCAGTTAAAGTCAACTTTGTACATTAGTGACCGTAAAAGCTTAGAGGAGATTCTGAAAAAGGAAATTAACACCTTCAGTGCATTCACAGAGGAGATTACCATCTATACCAGCCAAGAGGGGAAACAGCAGGAGAGTGGTGTAATAGCTAGAAGATACAGAATGATTTGGACTTTCAGAAATTCTTATATCTCTGATCTCTCTAATTTTCTTCTCAGATCCCCCCTTCCCACAAACATTTAAAAATTATTTGAACAGGTAGAATATGTCATTATTAACCACCTTCCTCGGAGACTAAATTCTGGAGCACCTTAAAGGAGCCAGACTGGCGAGGCTGACTGGGCTCCTCCTGGCTGGCATGCAGCATCTTGTACACGTCAGACTGAGGCACTGAGTTGGGGCACGGGTCACTGTATCAAAGAGAGGAAGAGCAGATAAAGCAGTTTAACAAACATAATTTTAAAGCAATAGCTCTACCAGGAAAAAACATAGAGACAACATGCTTCAACAACTACTGAAAGACCTTCTTCCTGGTAGCATTTCTTTATATAGTCTCCTTTGTACCTAAGAGCTGTTGAAAAAAATTTAATTGGTGCAATTGTTAAAAAAATAAATCTACAGACTCATGAAAATATTTCCATAATTACTGTTCTGGCTCTATTAACATTTGGAAATAGGCTGTTTAACCTCAAAATAGGTTCATTCCTGTAGTCAACTGCTCACCAGTTGCTCACTGAACATATCCAGAAGTTCCCTTTTCACAGCAGCTGGCCTCAAGAATGTTGTTAAAATCACAGCTTTACATAAGGTCAGACAAAACCTAAGCAAACAAGTCTTTTGTGAGGATATGACTTCTAAGTTTTCTTCTCATCAGATAGGGTGAACTTGCATATTGCTATATAAATACGGGTTTTTTTGGTTAGTAGCAGCCAAATTCTTCAAGGTGCAGAAGGCTCATTGATGCCAGTGATTATTGTTTATTTAAAATATTAGTAATTAGCTTTAGTTTACACCATACATATGAATTTTTAACTTAAGTACTGAAGTAAAACATAGTAAGTTACTACTATGCAAAAGTAAAGCTAAACCAACATGACTGGTGAATTATCCCTTGAAAAAAATGAATGGTGCTTTAAAACCTTTTATTATATGATCATAATTGTTATTCGTATACATAAGGTTCCTACCTGACTTTTAGTCGTGCAATGGGTAAAATTCAGAAATCCGACATGGATTGGTCAGCCTAAAGTAAATTCTGTCTCTTTTTGTATGAGAGGTAGTTGTATGAGTTGTCCTGAATAGGAGCTAGGTATCTAGAGCACTATAAACATTTGCAAGCTTTTCTAATATTTCTAGCCTGAATTTCAACAGTTGAAATACATTTTCTTTAATAATACTTTATGAATTACCAGTAAGACAAAATTATTAAATGGTTATTAGATAAATAATTCTAATAGTAATAAACAGTTTTGAATTTTGGATGGAATCAAATTCTTGATTTGGTAAGCTTATAGTCCAGGTAATAAACCCAGTTTTTGTTTATTAGTCACAATTTGAAGATTATTACCTATGAAATATTTATTTGTAAATTCTGGAGGACTCCTTTAGTACTCTGGGTTAGAAAATAGAAATGATGACTTTAATGAAAATATTGAATGGTTTTAAATTAGTTTCTCACTAACTCTCTTCCCCTTTTTCATAGAAACAATGTGATATTAAAGCTCATGATTTTTGGCATATTTTAAATCGGTATATTCATATATTAAAGATACTACTCTAATTACCTTATGACAGGTGTTTCCCCCAGAGCTGTAGAAACTTGGCCTTGCAGTGTTTCCATGATATTGTCATCAGAGTACAACTGCATAGGTGTGTTAAACTGAGCGTGTACAATCTTGACACCAGGAAGCTCCATTTCCAAGGGAACATTAGGGGCCATCTTAGACACTGCTTTCAGCTCGGTGGGGCAGATAGAGCTAACCGTGCTAATTGAAGAGGGGGTGCTGCGTCCACTGCCACAGTCCATCCCCGAAGGAGTGCTGCATCCACTGTGTTAATAGCCACATTGCAGGAGAGTGCGCAGTGTGCGTGGGATTATAGAGAATAAAGACAAAAGGACAGGAACACAGTGATGTTAACAGGCCTGAAAAGCATAAATGGAACAGACACAGAAAAGCAAAAGTATGGAAAGCTGAGAAAAGCAAAAGTATATGTAGCTATTGAAAGGAGTTTTCCTGCAAAAATTGTCAATGCCAGTTACAAAGCAGCCCGTGAACTTCTGGCTTGCATTTTCTTTAAAGGTAGTAGAAGTCCATTGATTGAATAATTCAGAACAAAATATTACTTTACATTTGTGATGCTAGGTTTTATTAAGGATTAATTAAGCCTCTCTAAAATTCTTTGTTCTAGGGGAGTAATTTTTAACATCTATAAGAGGGTAGCATACAAAGGTTATGTGAGTTGTCCATGTCAGTGACAGAATAAACACCTGTCAGCAGCACTGGAATCCTAGACATGTCAGTCCAGTTCTATACTTCACAAGCAGGTATACAACAGCAGGTTGTATATATATATACAATGTATGTATATGTATATACAAGCAGGTATGTAACAAAGAGGCTTTCTTTGTTATGGGATATTTCTTCGGTGTTGCTATGAAACAGCACATAATCAAGGCTTTTCCATGGTAATTGGTTACAATTTATATGATATTCAGAGCTGTGAAACAATAAATGCTTCAAATACGTCCTCCAACCTTCATATCAGGGTTGTCATTAATTCTTTCCAAGCTGTTGATTCTGTGTAAACCTGGGAGAATGCTCTGTTTCCCAGTTTGATAGGACAGTACTCTGCCCAGTAGCTACTCTTGGGTGGAGAAGACAACCCAACATATTGCCTTTGATTCAGAGGGGAATTTGTGCAGGACCACTTTCTCAAAATTTTAAAGGGGAAATAGATACTTTACAATCAAAGACATGTCCAAAAAAAAAAAAAATAAGAAAAGCAAGCTTACTCCAGAAGTGGTAGGCAAGCCTTAATACAAACTATAATTATGCATCATCACCTAACATGAGCCAGCCAAAAAATCCACACAGGGCAACATACAAATTTACAGTATTTTCTTGTAGAAGAATCAAGACCACCTTAAATCCTGCAGTAGGATAAGTTATGTCAGTGCTAATAGTGTTAGTAAATGGAAAGTAGCAGCAAAAGACTAGAAAAAGCACAACTCTTGCTATGAGCAGCCAAAGTAATGTTAAAACAGGATAAATTATAGGTAAATAATAAATAAAATGTAGTTATATATTAAATGCAATCTCCAGTTAGTTTTGCCAGAATAAAGTCCAAAATTTTGGCCAACGTTCAACCTGTTAGTTCAAAACCCCAGTCCACAATCAGGTCTTCTTTTAATCAAAGTTCTATTTAGTCTCAGCTATATGTCCTAAAAAGATATTTAGAGTCAAAGTAGGGATTTAATTTTTTTCAGTGTTTAGCAGTGAATATGCATTGAGCCAAATTCATGAGAAAGTAGCAAACAAACAGTGTGACAGCAAGGTTTTGTAGATCCAACACCCTGTGTCAGAGATCCTGCAGCTTGCAAGTGCTAGAACACCTGACAGATCTTGCCCAGCTGAAGTCCTGAATCTTGTTGCATCTTTGTCAGGGTAGTTTTTGCAGTTTATTTTCCTTATCTGACGTGCTAGACAATGGTCACTTACTTCAGCATTTTCATGCAAAACACTATATAATTGAAGTTTCTGAATTAGATGATTAGACTCTTGATACACTCATTTGAATCTTCATAAATCCAGCAGGCACCTGTAAAAGGGTACCTAGAGGTCCCAAAGTCGATTTTTGTATGGTACGTGACTATTGCTTACAGTTAGAAGCTGTGAATGTTTGCTAAGGACTGTTTTGTCCTTGGGCACCTTTTCTCCACTGTAGTGGTTGGTATTCTACATTGATGGTTCTTGTCTGCAGGATGGGACCATCATCTACAGCCATATGATTGAAAAATTTAAGACATCTCTCAAAGCTGATGATCTATGTCATATTTGTACACTGGAATAATTTATGATCCTGTTTTTTTGGTGTAGTTTGCCAGACTTAAATGAGTATAAATAAAATGCAAGCATTATGGATTTTCAGAATTAAATGTAGAATACTAATTCCATTAGTTAAAACTGCTTCTGATAGAAAGGACAAAGGGTCACATTGCAATATATTGCATACATCAGGCCCATTTGACCTTCCTTGTGTTTTTAGCCACACAGTTTGAATTGGTTTACTTTTTTTCCCCCTCTGTATTTAATAATGCAAACAATAATGAGAAATTTCATCATCATTTATGATAGCGGATTATTACATTATAATGATGGATGTAAATGTATAAGCTTTTCTGCATTGGAGCTTTACATTTCTGGCATCAGTTTTTTCCAATTTTAGCTCAGTATTAGGTTATTCTCTGGAATGAGGTCTGCTGAAATGCAAACTTGAAATCTCTGAATGGCCTAGCTTATAACCTATATAAGTAGCTATCTTCTATTTGGCAAGTTAAAAAATTGCATGTATTTGCATTTGGACAGAAGAGGTTCACAGTGACAAAGGTTTATAAATATACAATACCTGGTGCTACGCTGTAAACTGAATCAAGTTCATGGATACAGTTCAGATTCTTATCAGTAGAACTGAGACGGATGTGTAGACCTTCTTTCTTTTGGAAATAGAAATTTGAATTTCAAGCCTGAGTTCTGCAATAATTTCAATTTTTTTAATTTTTGTTTTTAGTTTTGGCACTAGGGTATGTAGTACTATAAGTAAATTTCAAATATATCAATATGCTTTATTAATGCCAATGGTGAGTGTTCATCCATTAAAACAATAACACCATGCATCAAATCCAGAATAGCACTCAAAGTTTATAACCTGCTTCGGCCTGAGATTATGAAAGGCTTGGGCCGAATATTATGCTTGTGTTCAAAGTAGTTCATATCCTGTGAAGAAAAAGGGGTTAAAATAATTTTGTTTGACATACAAATGCTCATTTCTAGTTAAAACTCAGCTAACAAAGCTTTAAAATTGTAACAACGTAGTAATCATGTTTAGTTTGTTGTACTCAAAATACAGTCACTGCAGTGTTCAGGAACATTCAGAATCAAGTGCAGCTATAAGAGAGAAGGTCAGATGGTAGTGTTACAGCCCACCATAAAGTGCAAATTTTAGCTATCTGCAGCATTGCTGCTACAGAGTTGAAAGGATAGTTTTTTGTACTGAAAAAAATTGTTCCACTTGTCACCACTTTTTTTTATGATGAATAAACTCCTGATTCTCAGAAAAACAAAACAAAACAAAAAAACCCACAACCAAACAAAAAACCCCAAACCAAACAAACAAAAAAACCCCAAACAGCAAGAGCTGGACTTTTAAACTGAAAACAGAACAGATAATGGCATAACACCAATGACCATGTATCATAAATAAATACTAGTACTCACTTTTGTGATGAGTTAGGAATGAGACCCCTCAGTTGTCCATGAAGTGCATCTTGGATATTGCCAGATGAATAGAGCCCAATTGGAGAATTATAGGAGGAGCTCACTACCTGTCTTTTGTCATCAATATTTGCTGCTGCAACAAAAGGCTGGGCCCTTCTGTTGTGAGCTGTACCAATAGGCTTGAATTCCTGTACATGATAGGCAGACAAAATACACAGAGCTACAATGCACACCAAAGCTAGTAATGAGTAACACTGACAACATCAGTATTGTTAATCTCTGCACTTTTTACTTTTGCAACTCTGTTATTTTTTAACTGGTGCAAGCATACTATATTTTTCCATGAATTTTGTATATGATACTTGAGCCATACACATTATTTTCCTGCCTCCAGGCAATCAGAAAGCTTAGAAGAAATGGGAGAGTGAATATTACAGTGACCTTTCATATTATTTCATATTATCACTGTTTACATTATTTCAGAAATGTTTCATGTATAGTTAGCTGGATTGCTTTGCTTTGGTGTTAATTTCTAACTTCTGCATTTTCATCACATACTGATGGAGGGATTCCCAAAAGTGTGACTTTTATTGTGTCTTGCCTTGAAAACACATAATTTTTAACACTTATTTTAACTGGAATAGTCTTGAATGTACATCAGATTGAGACACTCTTCTGAAAGTATTTTGTCTTTGAAGCATATCTGTGCATCAAAAAAAAATATAAATAATGTGAAATTATCATAAATACATAAACCCCAGAAATCAGTAAATTTGAAGTCAGTCTGTCTATGTTTGTTTGTTTCTTGAGTACTATTTTTTTTAATTGTTGGCCAGAATAAATTCCTCCAGTTGAGGAATTCATAGGTCTGGAAATGAAATGTCTGATGACCTTTCATATAGTTAAAATGCCATTCTGTAGTGGTTGGCCAGGAATGATGAGGACTGCTGACTGTGTGAAAATTGACTTTCTTGTTATATGCATATTTAGTACAGTCTCCTGAACTCAAGTCCACCCTTAAGTCTCAAAAATAGACCCCGAAAAAAGTAGTGTTGTCACCTTGTGGGGGGTTATTTTCCTGCTACACTAGTGGGTGAAGCACATTAGCTGCTGCAGTCCTCGGCCTTGTCCTGATGTCCTGCAGCACGCCTAGGAACCAGTGATGGGAGAACACTTGAACTTCCATCCATTTGGAATGAAACCTTTTTGTTTCTAATAAAGAGGTTTCTACAACCTGAATTAGCCTTTTCTTTAGAGACTGGAACTTGCAATGTTAAGATAGCACAGGTCACTAATACTTCAATTTTCATAGAAATATTTGCCAGTTCTCTGATTTGCCTTTGGTTTGAATATGATTGTTGTATAACTGTTTCAGAAATATATTTAGGATCAGATTAAGGGAAAATCATGGATATATAGAATGTGCAACCAGAAAATGCAAACAGTAAAAAGCAGTTATATTAAATGAAAATGTTTAGCAGCATTGCACTGAAAGAGGCTACTGAAAGCAGCAATTAGATAAATGACCACAAAGATTTTACTTGCAATTCCTACTTTTTGTCTGATAGAACTGAGTTGCAGTTAACAAAATGTATTAGTAAATGGAAATAGTCTAATAGTGTTTAGAATTATGGCTACTTAATGAAAGATATTAATGTTAAAGTATTTAAAATGGATTTAAATCCAAGTATGATTCATTATGAACAAAACCAACTGAGAACATTGTAATTTCATCCCCCTTTTTCATTTCTCATTGAGAAATGAACAGAACAGAAGATGATGTACCATAACAGCAAGTTTACAATGTAGTAGTTGCAAAACAAGTATTTGCAGTTAGTTAGACTCAAATTCTGTTTTCATTATAACTCATCTATTCATATAAAATGTCAGTGACAGAACATACAGCAGCAAAAATAGTCCAGCTCTTGTGTTTATTGGATCTCATTGAATCTATGAAAAGTTCTCTTTTAGTTCAAAGGCTGAATGAGAACTAGAAGTTGTTGAAATTCCTAATCAGGAATACTTAAGAATTACAGTACTTAATTTCTTGATTTCTGCCCCCCTCAGTCAGCCATTTATTGCTGTAAGTTGGAATTGTTTCCTCAGTTTTCCCTTCCGAGATTTAAAAATAGTGAGAACTTCCATTGCGCTCTGACAATTGTCTCTATTAGTCTCCAAATGACTCTTGGGAGGTGCTCAGCCCGATACAGAAGTCTGCTACAGTATAAAGGTTCCTTGTTGCAGAGCGGTAACTAGAAACAGTATTTAGTTGTCTATCAGTGTTCACATAATGATCTCCAAGTGTCTGTAGAATAATTTTCATCCATTGAAGATACAGTAAGCATTTTTTGGCCAAATAGTTGGCCAAATAGCTGAATAATTTAAAAAAGGTTTTACATTCATTTTAACTGTCTTTTATTAGCTCACAAACAGAAATTAGATACTTATTAAGAAAATTGTGCAAGTCTTCATCTGTTTTTGCTCTTTAGTTGGCCTATATTGCATTTTAAATGATTGACTTCTCTCAGCTTAGTGAATTTTAAAATGTGTATTTGGCAAGAGTTAAAAAAAGTCTGACTACATTTATAAGATCTATGACCTTTTGAGTAATTTTAATTATTATATAAATGGAGGAAATATAACTCAGTGGTTTTCCATTTCTATACACCAGTCACAGAATCAGAGACTCACAGAATCAACTAGTTTGGAAAAGACCTCTGAGATCACTGAGTCCAACCTGTGACTGAACCCCACCTTGTCAACAAGACCATGGCACTGAGTGTCACATCCAGTCTTTTCTCAAACCTCCAGGGACAGTGACTTCACCACCTCTCTGGGCAGCCCATTCCATTGCCCAATCACTCTTTCTGTGAAGAACTGCTTCCTAATGTCTAACCTAAATCTTTCCTGGCACATCTTAAGACTGTGCCCGCTTGTCTGACTGCTGGTTGCCTGGGAGAAGAGACCAATCCCCACTTGGCCACAACCTCCTTTCAGGTGGTTGTACAAAGCAATGAGGTCTCTCCTGAGCCTCCTCCTCTCCAGGCTGGACAATCTCAGCTCCCTCAGCAACTCCTCAGAGGACTTGTGCTCCAGACCCTTCCTCAGCGTTGTTTTCCTTCTCTGAACTTGCTCCAGGTCCTCAATCTCCTTTCTGAACTGAAGGGCCCAGGACTGGACACAGTACTCAAGATGCAGCCTCACCAGTGCCGAGTACAGGGGAAGAATCACTTCCCTGGTCCTGCTGGCCACACTATTCCTGATACAGACCAGGATGCCATTGGCCTTCTGGGCCACCTGGGCACACTGCTGGCTCATGTTCAGCTGCTGTCAATCAGAACCCTCAGGTCCCTCTCTCCAGCCACTCTGTAGTGGTGCAGTGGGTTGTTCTGGCCAAAGTGCAGACCCTGGCACTTGGCCTTTTTGAATCTCATACCATCGGATTCAGCCCATCTATCCAGCCTGTCCAGATCCCTTTGCAGTGCCCTCCTACCCTCCAGCAGATTGGCATTCTCCCCCAACTTGATGTCTGCAAATTTGCTAATGGAAGACTCGATCCCCTCATCCAGATCATCAATAAAGATATTAAACAGAACTGTGTCCAACACCGATCCCTGAGGGACACCACTAGTGACCACACACCAACTGGGTGTAACCCATTCACCTCCACTCTCTGTGATTGGACATCCAGCCAGTTCTTAACCCAGTGAAGAGGGCACTTGTCCAAGCTGTGGGCTGCCAGCTTTTCCAGGAGTACCTCTGAGAGATGGTCTCAGAGGCTTTGCTCTTATATGACCTAGACAGTAGAGGTTGTTGTGCAAATATTTGTTATCTGGAAATAAAGAAACTTTGTACTATTTTTGCAATTGATATACAATGCTGCTGAAACTCATGTGCTGTGACTACATATGTGATAAAATTTGATTTATAATTACAGCAATTGTAGGAAAAAAGGCTATTTTTTTTTCCACAGGGAGATCAGAGTGATGGATACTCTTGGATGGAAGAATTTAATCTAAAATGTAAGTCATCCCAGAAGTGGTTTAACATACTTTCTTGCAAGCATTGTTACTTTTCTGGTGCCTACTATTTATTAAATGTACTCAATGCTCCTGATTTTCCCAGGAAGGAAAGAGAGATAATGAAAATGCTGGTTTTAATATAGGATAAACAGTTTTTCTGATTGCCCAAAGGAAACTGCGTTTCAATAGCCTGCCAAATAACACTTAGTGAAATCTTGTGATCTATTTTTAAGTAACTGTCCTTTTTAGGAATGCAGCTTTCATGCAGAGGGATTACTCTTCTGTCATACATGCCTGTGTGGTTTTCACTGTAGCTTTTTTAGTGAATTTGTTCCATTGCTATTCATTTAATGTGTATCCTACTATTCCACAAAAATAAGCATTTAAAAGAGTTTTGTTTCTTCATTATACTATCTCCTATTGCTGAAGAGGCTATATAATTTCTGATGAAGTTAATGCCAGTTTTTAGATTGTAAAGAAAAGAAAGAAACAAAACACTGAAATGCTGGTTCATGTTTGGAAGTGTCTCTGTGAAAACAGAATTGGTGGAGGTACTTATTGCACAGGATTTTTTGACATGGAATCTGCACTTATGAGATTTTCCTAGGATAGCACAGAATAAATACTTTGACATACATGCTTTGAACATGGTCTTCTAGGATAAGCAGAATGCTCTTCGCTCCCCCTTCTTGAGAGAACACCAAATATTCATGTAGATTAAAAAGGAATGACAAATAAATAAAGGATTAGGTGTAGGCAATAGCTAGATAGTTAACTATTAGTGGTACAGAGATTTTGACTCATAGTAGCTTCTTTTTATGAAGAGAGAGGAGGATGTCAATTTATTGGATTTGCTTTGGTCACGTGCAATGATAAAGACTTTCCTCATCAGAAGTGGTAAATTTGCTTGTTGACCAGTACATGGGTCTTGTACAGATTTGCAAACTTCAGTTCTGTAGTGTAGTATGAAATGCATGGAAATAAAGAGATCCAACAAAAAATGTGTATCTCTATTTAACCAAAATGAATTTTATGATCTGATGAGTTCATCACTTAGATACTTGACATTTATTGCTGATTGAAGAACTTCCTCATATGGTGAAGAATCTCTAAAAGAGTTAAAACAACTTAACCTGTATCAGAATAATAGAACGTATTTTATTTCCATAATAAAAATATGGTCATAAATAGGCTTAAAGAAAAACAAGAATGTGTTGTAGCTTGTTAATGTTTTGTTTCAGTTATAGCTGAAAAATCAAAAACAGTCTGTCAGATAAAATGGTGTTCATATCACAGTCGTTCACATTAGCTTAAACTGGCAGATAATGGAGGAAGTTCTATTCAAAGAATTTTAATTACCACAAGGGAGATAATTTAGAATGTAAAAAGTCAAATGAAAATGGTTAGGTAACTTTTCACAATTCATACCTGTGGTTCAGCTTCCAAATTTATCTTGAAGGGATTTACTTTGCCATCTTCTGAAACTTGTGGGGACCATAATTTAGTTCCTGCCCTAGAAAGAAAGAAATGCAGAATTTAAATTTTTTGAATGCCTATAGGATTGAGTATGCCCCTGTATTATAGAATGCAGCTTGGAAATTTGAAGGGGTTTCCATGCTTTTAAAATGCTTTGACATAAAAATACTTCAATGACATGCAATCAATATATATAAAGTGTATTAACTTAAAAGAAATAATGTATACTATGAACAATGGGAAGTAAATTATTAAGTTTCCAAATGCAAAGGGAAGGGGAAATTAGTGCCTTTCTGACCTGAGCTGACCAAACTTTTTACAGTTTTATTTTTTTTAAATGGTTGATAGGATGAATATTGGGTCCTCAGAGTATTTTGCACAAGTAAATGAATATGTTAGCAATAATCCTAAACCAGGACAACTTCAATTTCTTCTTTTCTAATGATCACAATTTCCATGCAAAAGCCTGATTTTCCATGTAGAAGTGCAATCTAATTATGCAAAGTATGTGCAAATGTTAATGGAAGTGCCACAGAAGGTTCTTTCAGTCAAATAGGCAGGAGATAACAAACACCAGTTACAATCCTGTTTTCACTGACAAACTGAAATGTGGCATAATAGTAGTGTCAAATATTAATCTAAGATTGTTTGTTTTAGATACACTTATCACATCTTGAAAATGGCTTCCCAAGATAGTTGTTAAATGGCATATATCAGTATTTAACAGAACCTAGAGTCAGCAGCAGGAATTTTTAACCATGGGGTGTGCACTAGTAATTAAGCAATGATTCTTTCAAAAACAACCCCACCTTCTGCATTTGAAAAGAAATATTGTGCTCAGCTGGAATAAAAAGCTGTGCTTCCCTGACGGCCTCAGGTCAGCCAGGGCTGTCTTAATTTTGGAGACAGCTGAAAGAGTGTGCCAAGTGATTCTGATTAAAGGCTGATCAAAGTTAGCTGGAGATGTGAAGCTGCAGGTTTTTTCTCTCTGTGGCTCTAGCTGAGAGAAATGAACACAGAAGTTTCTGGACTCCTGAAGTTTAGGTAAGAGAATATTTCTTAGTTTTGAATGTTACTTTGAGAATCCTGTATTTAGCTTAGTGTGTTGTGACCATAGGGATTTGCTTTAAACTCACTCCTTCGTCACCCCTTATGAATGTCTGACACAGTGTTTTCCCTGACTGGGAGGATATACTAGCAGCCTTGTCTGTAATGGGGAGCAGGAGGCAATGATAAACACCTGTGGCTGAGGGAGTCTTGGAGAAGAGAGAGTATGAAACAAGTGATAGCTAGGTGAGGGGTTTATTTTTTTCTGCAGAACAACTGCTCCAGTGCACCCTGTGCAGAGGGGCTGCCCAGCAGGCTGCAAGGCAGAGGGAGGAGATGTCTTTCTGTTCCACAAACAAGATGAGGAAATTTAGGCAGACCTAAGGTAATTTTCCAGGTAGTTTTTGAGGTGAAACTGCTTGCTTGCTGATAGCAAACACAGGATTTTTGAAGTCAGTCAAGTCATGTGGCAAGTAACCTGAGGGATGCAATTCTTTTTGTACCCATGAAGATGAATTCTGGGGAGTCTTGCTTGGTCTGGAGTTCATAATGTAGGTCTAGTTTCTTGCAATTTTAAAGATCTCGTGAAGTTATTCAAACTCTTTTAAAGAGTTACACTGTATAATAATTGTAATATACAATCAATTGGTTGAGTAATATCTTCTTTCAGAAATAATGAGACATGTACACATACCTCTCTATTTTCAAACACAGCTGATGTGTAGCTGCTTTAATTCTCTCCTGGGCATCATTATGTGTCATGTTCTCTGTGCCTAGACCATCGATAGCTATAATAACATCACCAGGGCAGAGGTTGGCAGCTGAAGCCTTGCTTCCAGGTGTAATCTGAAAAGATGAAAATGTAACTGCTTAATCACTGTGCATGTATGAAAATTGATAGAGAAAATAGACTTCATCATGCTGTTTTCTGTTGAATAGGAGAGGAAGGGATCAGGCCTGTAGACATCTATGTGGTTGCCTCCAAAAAAAAAAGCGAATTCTTAATTTTGCCAGACCCTCTGTAGTTCTATTGCCAGATCACTGTATGAATGTTTAATTTATCATAACGTCAGTGTAGGTGGAAATCATCTTCTCACTTCTGCATTAATTTCCACTCTGATTTGTGTAGTTCTTGTAACTCATCATTTCTTTCTCAAATGCCATTATATAATTTGAAAAGTTACGTTTTCCCTTTAACACTGCCACAGAAGAAAAGAGCCTTTAAGAAATTGTTACTTAGTGTTCATGGGCATGATGTGCCATTGACTGAATAATGTAGAAAACAATGTTTAAGGACAAGTACAGCGGTTTGTGTTTTCTGCTGCCTGGCCTTTCATCTTGTATTGACAAATAATCAGAAATATGCTAATAATATGGAAATAACGTTTTTTTTCTTTATTCTTATCCAATTCTGACCCTGAATTCCTTAAAGGGCTTAGCTTTAAGTCCCATTGCATTTAAATAAGTGTCTTTGATCCTTCAGGGTAATCTGTGTGGTGCAACTCATACCTCATGTTTGCACCACCGTCACTGACATTCACAGATATAGCTTTAAGCTTATTTTTCTCTGCTTGCCTTTTCTACCCCTTTTTTCCTAGCTGGCAATCTGATTGTTAAAATAATTGAAATGCAAAATAATTTTTCTTTAAAATAATTGCTGTGGACAGTCCATGACCTTAGATGCTACTGAAGTGTGTTCTAGAGTTGCAGCCCTCTATTTGCAAAAGGTGACTTCTCATAGCACCACAGTATTTACACGTACCACATACACAACAGTTTTTAGGTCACTGAGTGAGATTGAGATCCCTTAGGTATGTATTTCCATTTTAGGCAACTGTTGATTACTTAGATAGCAACATGAAATTGATGGATGTAGCACATAAGCTTCTGGAATTCAACTCTTCTGGAACAACAAAACAAAGGGGAGAGCTTGAATCAACCAAAGCAACATTAGTTGCATATTTGTGAGTAAATGAATCCTAGTGTGAAGGACAAAAATGTCAATATAGTCTAATTTGCAAGAACATTTCTTTTATCTGTGGTACGTATTAGGAAAAAGAACTATAGGAGAGAATTTTTCTCACTGAGTTCTTCTACAGTGAGAGCAAGTGTTATCTTGATTATTAAAAGTAATTAAGGAGGACTGGAAAACATTCTGTGAAGATATTCTTCAATTCTGGTGTCTCATAATTTTCCAGCAAGGGAAGAGACTAAGTTGCCCAATGTACCTCCAGCATGTTCTGAGCCCCAGCTTTGGTGAAGGTGGCAGCCTTGTCTCTGAGGGTGACAGTACTGTCAACAAAAATGCCGAATAGAAGCATTCCTTTTGATGAGAGTTTGATTTGTGGGTTCTTTTTCTGCATTCCAGGGCATAAGCTTATTTTTTATGTCACTGTAACAAACTGCAATGCATGTATCATTATCAAGTCAGGCAGCTTGCTTGTATAACCATTAAATGGGTTATTTGGTAGATTATGCTTTTTACATGTCACAACAAATCCCATGCTCTATCAGTGGCACACTTCAGCAGTGTAATGAGATAACGATCCTGCCTTACAAAGTACCATGTCTGTCTAGCACAGCACATTCCCCTGAAGCTGTGCTGCTAGTAGGACCGACCTACCCTACTCTGTGTTGCTGGTACATCCCTGGGATTTTTTAAGTGGTCACGAGGTGCAGTGGTACCACTTACACATCATTTACCATAATTTGGTGGAAGCAAGAAAGGAAGGGGCCAGGAGTCTGTGTTTCCTGTTCCTTGGTTGAACTGGTTATTACTAAGTTTTTGGGATGTGTCTCTTGAGCCTTAACACCTTGATGGGAGTGCTGAGCTCTACATGCCCAAGTCTGCTGGGGTGCAGAGCTATCTGCTCTCGTATAATCCTTCCTTCATCTGATCTTCCTGGGTTTGACAGAAAGAGCTGGTGTTCTGCTGCTAGGTTAGGGTAGGAGGAACATGGCTGGGTGTCATTCTTCTCCCTTCTCAATATTTGAGTGTGAAAAATCTTGACTGTTGCTTATAGGAAGAAGGACTGTCAAAAGTACAGTCTAAATAAAATTTCTATACGTTTTATAGAAAGAGGCCAGGTTATTCTTTGCCAGATTACATCATATCATGGGTATAATATTGATTTTGTGGATGCCTCAATAGTGTAGGTGATACTGTTTCTTAAGGACTTTTTAGTTACACACTAAATGTGTATTGTGAACACAGAATTGTGTTATGACTGTAGTGTTTGCTGCTTGCTCACTTTGGCTTCATGAGACAAAAATTTTCCCAAAGTAACAATAGAATCTGTCTTGCTCTTCAGGATATGCCTGTATGGCATGCCTGTTACTATTGTATTTTGGGTAGCTCAGATTTGGCTAAATACAAGGATATATGCTGATCATTCAGATGTTGTCACAGACTATTTAACTACATGTGAGTCAATGTCTACTATGTAACTTTGAATAAAACCTCTCGACATCTGATAACAGACTTGTAAAGCTTATTATATTATATCATCATAAATTATCAGGCTCTGAATTTTCTGAAGAAAGCGATGACCGTCTGCAGACAGAGTGAATAAATATAAAGTTGAGTAAATATGAATACTAGCATTGTGATTGGTAAAGGTTTGTATTAAAATCTAGAGTTCGTAATACTTCACCATTTCTTCCAAACTCTGTAAGTGTCAATTGTTCCTGCAATGAGAACTGTGTTCAATAGGAGTTAAATTCTAGGATTGCATTCCTCTAAATGCTTAACCCAAAGTGTTATGTTATTCTGGTTAAAACAAACTAAAATTATTCAGTTTGATCAAAACCATGGTCTTAATCAATTTCATTAATGCAATTTGCATCTGTGCAAAGTTCCAAGTATTTCAATAAATGTTTCCAGTATTTGTAGTTAATTCATTGTTTTGAACTGTAATAGAATTTAAATATGTCTATTTTTAGTCCCCTTCTGTTTTTCCTCTCTCCCAGTGATCATGATCTGTGGTTTTTGCATTTGCTTGAAACAGTCAAAACAACAGAGCAGCCTGCAGATGAGCTATTGAGGTGACATCTGTTTATTAGACAGGTGGTTAATGTTGCCTGTCTCTGTTGAAAAGTCCTGCTAAAAACTTTCCTTGTTGAACAAGGACTATAGCCAACCAAATATAGCACAATGCCTGTCCAATTATTTTATTAAAATTATTTTCTATTTATTGTTTTAAAAACTTTTTTTCCCCTGTCAAACAGTTAAGTCAAATGTGAATAGGTTGCTGATGATACCTTTTACAAAAGGAACACTTATGCCACAAGAGGCAAGACTTAAGAATCCTGTGAAATGTTCACAATTTCTTAAGGGTTATTGTATGAATACTTATTTGGAAACTCTTCCAAATATATATTGTGGCAACAAAAATATTAACTTTAAGCAAATTTACAATTAATATTCTTGAACTTGAGCTAATCAAACTTAACCATGTCTCTTTTTTTCCTATACATACATTTAATTGTTTTACTTGAAATGTGATTTTGAATATCTCTGTAATATGCCAGAAACCAATGTCTTTTGTCTTGTGAGGCATTTGGTAGGTATGAGTCAACTGCAAAGTCATTTATTCCTTAGAAAGTCACATTTATAGTAACATCCTTTGCTATTGCAGTTTTAAACTTCATTGTACTTAATCTAAACACAAAGAAAATACAAACCAGACACAGCTAAAATACTTTTCATTAGAGATAATGGAAACTATTTTTCTTTTAGAGGCCCATAAAAGGAAATGAAGGTCTCAAAACATCCAGAGATTTTTTTTTTCCTTTCTTTCTTTTTAATTCAGTGGGTTTTGTCTCCTATTTCTCCAAAGGCTTTGCTATGTCCTATGAATATTTTTTTTAATGTATCTACATTATCAATTGTGATCTCATTCTGATTTATTCCTTTTTAAAATACATAAAATGTTTTATGCTTTTATGAATCTGGAATAAATGATAAAATTAAGTTATTTTTACCAGTTAATATGTGAAAATTTAGTCCTCAAACTTTCTACAGACTCTTGTTTGGAAGCATATTTACTGCAAGGCATCACCAGTAGTATCTATCCATCTTCAAGGCTCTTGATATTTGCTCAATACCAGGCATAGTGTATATAGTGAGTCATAGTGCAGGGCTTTTATTAAAAGAAAGAAAAAAACATGGCAATTTGGATGTTCAGGGAACACACATTTGGTGTGTCTAAGGTCCTGAAAAGTAGTAAAAATATAAGGAGAACTAATTCTGCTCTGATGTGCAATGAACACAATTTTCAAAATTATCAAGATACATATCCTGTCTTTTGAATAGATCCACATCTTTAGATTCAGGGAAGCTGACAGTGTATTGTATGCTACATTCATTGAGTAACCAGTTTTTTAAATTGCAACTAATATCTCAAAATCCATGAAAAAATGGAGGCTCAGATTCTTCCTCTCAGTTGGTGTTGGTGGGCAGCAGGAAGGTAAAGTTTCTAGTTTCTAAGTATGGCAGAAAACACCAAATAACTACCTATTTTGTATTCAGGACTGGATAACTTTCTAATAATTCACTGATTTAACATTTATGAAAGTGAAAACCTTCACATATATAAAAACAGATGCTTTTGCTGGCAATAAATTAAAAAAGAAATCAGGGAATAATCAGAACTTTATTTAATTAGATAAGAGTCAATTTAATCTGCAAAGCACAAACTTCTAGACATGCAGGGCTGCTGAGCAGCCTTCTCCTCCAGTAATCTGAAAGGCTAGCTGCAAAAAGGATAGAAATGTGGTCTTGCCTTTAATAGGCTTAAATATAATTGTGAATGCCTGGGAAATCATGCCAGAGTTTTTCTGCTTCCAAGGCACTTGAATTTGATTTTTTTGAGGCATAAGTAGAAGTGCAATTAAAGTTTCTTAGACCAATCAGAGAAGCATGTCACACAAAACTTGTAAAAACTGTTAGTATTCAGCTGGCTCTCCTCAGCACCAGCAGCCACTCGTTAGTCTACTCACAGCTTTGTCTGCATCTCTGAACTCCAGAAAAGGTCAAAAATCTACAGCAACTATTAAATGGAATAAATAGAAAGGAAATTAAAAGAATACATACCCTGGTTATGATTAAGGGTTGATTAAAATCTATTCCTCCTGAAAGCCTGAATCCCCAGGGTGACGGTCCTTGGAGAATAACGTTTTGTGGCATTTTCCTGGTTACTGTTCTCTTTCCTTGGGTCTGTGTGAGGAGCTGAGCTGTAGGAGGAAGGTCGCTGTCAGCAGAGCACCTGCTGGACAGGGCAGCTGACCTTTTATACCTCTGAAGAAGTTTTTCTCATTCCAAAGCTGTGGGTGCTGCACTTTATCCCTTCGGGTGACGTCAGCCAGTCCCTCAGCTTCTCCACCCACAGAGGGGAGTAGCATACTCAGACAAGTAAAGCTTGAATGCTGGAAAGTTTACAACAAATACATCAGCTTTATCTGCTGTTTCAGCGTCCCCCTCAACCAGACAATCAGTAAGCTTCAGGATGCAGCGTCCTGGTTTCTTAAAGCTACCCTGTTGCTCATTTGATACCATGCTGATTATGTTGCTGGCGCTTGATTCAGCTATGCAGCACTTTGACTTTGTACGTGACTCTGTTTCATGAAAACAGAAATACTGATAAGGAGATTTCCCTCTCATGGTTTTGTTTTACATCTAGTCTAATTTGTAATTTAGTAGTTTATTGCACTAAGAGGTCCTTCCAGCCCTCCAGATGCATTTTTGAGATAGTCACTTGAGACCATGGCATGCACCAGTCCTAATGCCTTGAAAAATCTGGACTGATGTCATACATATTTCTCATACTAAGGAAGAGAAATGCAGTATTAGGTGATGATGTCTTTTTTCCTTTGTAGAGGTCTTAGGTTTTTTTAAGGTAGTTGTCCTTCTGACTTGCTAGTAGATAGTAGTGTTCATCATAGCGTTTTGTAATTGTGTTCTAGACTAGAATGTTTCAAAGACCTCTTCTCCACTGTTAGTGTGTGTTTCATGCCCTGATCAAAACAAAACAAATACTAGTGACACTTTCAAAGTAAATTATCAGAAAAGATATCTGTATCATGAAAAGCTTGCACTGTGACAGTCATCGTGAGCTTGTAGGGGCACAGCTTGCTTTAGGAACGTGAAGGAAGATAAGCACATTTAAAGAAATAAGGCAGGTGTTCAGCTCAGTGGTGTCTCAGTCTTCGTAGTTCAGATATTTTTGTATATTTTGAAGTTCAGGATCCACTCATTCCTTGTGACCAGTTCATACTCTCTGGTATGTTCTAACATGTTTTGAGATCAGTTCAGTATATGCCTTTTAATATACTGACACTATGTGGTCCATCCTGATGGATTACATTGTGTGTGTTCAAGGTCAGAATTTATCACTTCAGTTTCTTACCTTTTTCCTGCTCCCTGAGTAAAAATCCCTCTCACGTTTGCTACTCTTCTTAATTTGTCTTTTCCTAGTGAATCCTGTAATGTGTTTTGATTTGTAGATGGGAATGAATAATGTATTAGATGTATTCATTTAAAGAGTTCTTTCATGTGCATTTTGCATTTTTTTTTTCTCCTTTGGTTATTGGCAACCTCAAATAGTGAATTCTGCAATGCACTTAAGTAGAAAATTATCTGGAAATATAAGAATTTCAATATCAGGTCAAACCTATAATCTGGCTCTGAGTTTCCAGTGTCAAAAATTGTAATTGTATAATAACTTTTTTACTGCAGAGATTCCTTCCAAATTCCTATTATTAAGTTGTTGTTTCATATCTTAATATGTAGGCTTACTTTTTTGAAGGGGGTGTTTTATTTTTTGTTCTTGTTTTGTGGATTTGGATTTTTTTTGGCTTTTCAATGTCGTTGCCTTTTTTTTTTTTTTTAAAGAAATCCAAGTTTGAGATTATTTAAGTATCTGTAAAATCTTTTCATGTTTCTTTACTGTATTGAGACTTGCTTATATGTCCCTTTTAATCTTGTTAGTTAAACCTGCCCTCCTTTTACATGTATCTTTTTTTCTGAGCAGGTGATTGCTCTTAATTTCAGTGAAAATCATATGCATAAAAGAAATTGAGCCCTTGCCCAAAGATTTTTTTTTTCTTCACTGCCTTGTTTAATGGAAGGGTGACTTGCTTTCCAAGGTGCTGTTGCTCTGGAGAGCAATTGTTAGGAACCTGTTCTAATGATGTTTCATGGATTGAGCACTTATTTATTTTTTTTTTCCCCTTCTTCTTCTTTTTAGAATTACGGAGAGGGAAGAAAAATAAAAGACTTGAAAGGCACTACTGAATTGATGCATGTGACATAAGACTGTTTCCTAGTTTCTTTTCAATGATTGCTTTTAAGAAAATCCTTTACCCATTTGTGTTGTATGGGTACCTTTTTTTAGTTTATCTACATAGAGCACTTCTGTGTTTTCATATTAGAGCGAAATTATCAGCTGAGCTGGATTGAAACCAGAGTCTTTTATCCACTTAGCATTAATTTTACTGAAAGGAATATACTTCTATCTTATTTTCTTCTCTGATTTTTATGGCATTGTATTTTCTTTCATAGTAATTGTAGGTATGAAATTAGATTTTTTAAAATAAATATGTAGCAGTGTGACATTTTCTTTTTCTTTTCTCTTGTACCATTGAAGCTTCCATATAAGAAAACAAGTATTTTTAATTGATTTTCTTGTTTTACTATACAATCATTGGTGTTACAACTTTTTTACCTGCAAATATACATCCTTAGAATTTAATGGCTGTACTATGAGTTCATATATAAAATCATAATGAAGTCTTCTGGTTTATAGTGTGACTACCCAAACGTTTGAATGAGACTTTCACTCTTTAGGTTGATATTTCTTTTTATTTTTTCTTCCAAATGTTATCTTTCTATCCAATGCAGTCTGAAAGAATACAACCGTTCTTTTCCACCCTCTGCTCTCCCGACAACTGGAGCCAGGTGGGGAAACTGTGTCAAATTTCTTCATATCACTCAGCTTTTTGAGATTTTTGTAGCTGGGGTGCAGAAACTAGACCTTGGAATAGTAACATGGTGCACAAATCCATCACGCTCTGCCACCTCACTAGCTTTGGACAATCAAACTCCTGTGCCCATGGCATGGTTTTCTGTGTTGCCAGCAAAAGGCATTCTTCACATCAAAATGTCTTTGGATGTCAGTTTCCTATTTTCTCTCCCAGTATTTCCTGGCCTTAATGGAAGGAAATGTTGCTTTCCTGACAATTTGGCAGACTGAGAGTTGTGGGGTGGAGAGGGGAAGGAACAAAAAACCCTGTGAGGAGAAAATGCTTAAAACCAAACTATCCTTCTGTAAATTCATGGAGTGCTCTGTTTCGGACTGCAGAACTCGAATAAACCCTGGTACTGGTACAAACAAACAATCAAACCCTCTTCAGTGTCTACATTTTAAGCCATAGTCCTGTCTTCTTTCAGAGCTTAGTCTATAACATGATAAACTGTATCAGACCTGACCACTGTTTGTAAAGTCAGTAACAGCCTAAGATACTAAATGGAGCCTGAAAATCACTTGCATATGTGGAACAACACGTACTGAAACTGGATTTCCAGAGGTGAAAGGTCAGACTGTTCCAAACTGTACAGCCTGTCTTCTTTTTCAAAACTCATGGATATATGGAAGTCTTCTTGGAATAAATACTACTTATTTTAAGACAGTTTCCCAAAGCAGTAAGACCGTTTATGTATGGACTAGTTGTTCCAAACTGCATTGTTAAGGAGCAGGAATGGTTAATAATTTGGATCTCAGTGAACTTTTCATGTCAGTTTTTGGTTAGCAGATGTCTGATTAATCAGCAGTACCCTTAGTTTTTCCTGGCAAAGGAGAAATCCTCTCTCCTTTTCCTAAGCAGTATGACAAGCAGCTCTGTTATTCCTCACATGCATCTGGCAAAGAAAGGAGGAGTGGGGCTCTGGTGCTGTACTCCCAGGCATTAGAAATTTCCAGGCTGGAAATTCTTGTGGAGAAGGACATTCCTACAACTCCTTCCCACCTTCCCCACCTTTAAAGCAGTGATTTAGGTCGACTGCCCTCTCATTTTAAACTTTTGGTTATCATTTTCACATAGCTCTGGTGCTTTTCTTTGCTATTAACATTCTGAGTAACAAACTGCAACTCATAAGCATTTTCTTAAATTTCTTTGTCTGCAAGATCAGGAAACCATTAATGTCTTCGGGTTTTTTTTGTTTGTTGATTTTTGTTCTGGTGTTTTGTTTTGGTGTTTTTGTTTGTTTGCTTTTTGTTTTTTTCCCCCCTCCACAAATTATCTGTTTTTCAAACGTGATAAATTTATTCTGAATACTGGAGAAACTGAAATCTTAAACCTCACTTTTTTCAAGAAGCTTCCTGTTGACAAATGGGGAGTAGGTGTCTTAGAGCCCTTCAAAGCCTGCGTTAAGGTTGCTAAACTAACAAAGCAATAAGTCAAAAATAAATTTTATTTTTACTGAAACGTCAGTAAAAATAATTTACATTTCAGAACTGTTTCATAAATTACTAAGCAAGTTGAAAGTAGAAATTGAAGTACTTCCTTTTCAAAAACTTGTTTAATTACAGTTTGCAGTTCTTTGTTTTCCTTTCAGTTTTTGTCTTACCTGAAATTTGTGCACTGATTTTTTTTTTTTTTCTTTTAATTTTCAAAAAATGGAGGAGTTGGGGGCATACACAAAATATTGGCTATTTAAAAAAAAAAAAATCCAGAGTATATTCAATGGAATGAGATGCTGATCTCACATTGCAGTATTGAAGTTCTGTTCATCTTATTTTTGAAAGCTTATGTCTATAATCAATATTTGCAACTTTATGTTTTCAAACTGCCATATGCATGTATTGACTTTCAATCTGTGTTGCTAAGATTCTGATTATTGCACTGGGCTTCCTGAAGTGTTGCATCTGTCATAATATTTCTACTTTGCCTGTTTTACAATCTAGGGACACAATTTGTTGTCCTTCATTGGTTGGTTTGTGAACCTTATGTAATGTCAGCTCATTTTAATTATGGTTCCTGGAGAAAAGCTTTCAAAGCAGTTCTCAAATTTTGTGCTTCATTACTGTGCTTCTCAAAGTTTGCAATTAATTTTGAGATTTGAATGTTTTCTGAGAGGATGTGTTTTCCTCTTGTATATCCAAAAGGACTTGCCCTTCTGTTCAGACAGTCTGTAGAAGTTCTGATGGAGGATCTTAAAGCTGACTGAGGAAGGAGTTGTTTTTCTGCTCAGCTCATTCACTCATCAGTAGGTCTGCTCCCTTTAATACTTACAGTCAAACATCACCTCCAAATCTGGCAAGATGGTGCCTCTTTTTGTTTAAAGTTAAAGCCCATTTTGGCACTGGAAATGAAATCAGCTCATTCCAAAGGAGTAAAGTTGGAGTGAAATTAGCAAGGCGCTGTGCCAGTGGGTAAGTCCATTATGCTTCATAAATCAATGTGCTGGCACTTATATAATTCTTTTAACAATATAAACTCTCTTATGTGCTTGCTATTCAACATTACCTGTAAAAAATAATGCACAGAACTTGTTAGTTATAATATCTTTTTCATTATGTCCATTATAGAAAACATTCAGGAAACAGTCAAAATACTTCATTAGGTATGTAATGACATGTAATGAAAACATAGCTCTTCAGGCACCAGCATTGTCTCTATTAAAAGCAAAGTTTCATTTTGTGTTTGTGCAATAATTGGTCCTATTTCTTGATTTTAATCTGTGGTTTTATGCATTTTCTATTTCATCTTTTATTACATCAGCTATTGTTATGCTTTTCTTGTGTGTGTGAACTGAAAATGGAGGGCATGCCTGTGTCTGTGTAGCCCAAATACATGTATGAATACTTCTAGTATGCTAGTGGTAGCTGACCATACACCTTCTCTTGTGCTGTGTTGCATAATCCAAGTCAAGTATTGGCAATGCACAGAAGACAAGAGATTATCTGGGTCTATTTGGAGGAAATAAGGATCAGTAAAAACAGGCCGTGCAAGTGATGGAGGTAACATAAACTTAGAAGCTGTTGGCTGTCTGTATTTCAGATATGACCCACTCAGCTTCTGCGGTGTACATTTGCTTAGACATTGTGTCCCTTTTCAGACATGTATTATGAAATTGCTATTCAAGTCTCATTCATGGCATGTGAATTAGTGTATCCACACTGTTCAGAGACTAAAGGTGGCCCAAAGTGCTGTGGAATGTCACTTCTAAGTAAGTTATAATTACCCTTTTTCTACTGTTTATCTAATCAAGATAAAAGGTTACAGGAAAATAAATGTATGGAAGTTACCTCTGCTGCTACTGGAGAAGGAGTTGATTCTGTTCAGTAGCGTTTGATGTGACAAAAACTTCAGAGAATTTTGCAAAACTCAGAACTTTTAGAACAGATCTGTAGTATAACCTGTGTGATAGATAAACCTGGCAGGCAGGAGGTAATAGCAGTATTTTCTGAAAAAATTAGCATTTTGTCTAATAATTATTGGGTGACAAGGGAAAGCTTGTTTTTCTTGGAGTGGTGAAACTGTCAGCTCATGATCCTGTGTGTAGTGTATGTAAGTCCCTACCCAGGGAATTCTCCCTTTTTCTAGTTTATTTTTCTCTATGTAATTTATATCAGGAAAAAGATCTGAAGTGTCAAGAAAAGAACAGTTATTTCTTTGTTAAAAAGAAAATTCATATGCCGGTATGGTTGTGATTTGTCTTTACTCCTGCTCTGAGATTTAAAAAAAAGAAA
Source organism: Formicarius rufipectus (assembly GCA_013399695.1). Lineage (NCBI taxonomy): Eukaryota > Metazoa > Chordata > Aves > Passeriformes > Formicariidae > Formicarius > Formicarius rufipectus. The sequence continues at coordinate 1,527,253 of VXAU01003163.1, forward strand.
ATTGTCTGTATTCTTAAAATTATTATGTTTCAACTTATTGAGAATAACTTACATCATAAATAATAGATAATAAATGTCTGGGAATGTTATAACTATCTACAAAGTATGGAAGGCAGAAGTAAGGTGGGAGGCAAAACTGCTCATCCTGTCCAGGACTTTGTCTGAAATTTTGCCCAGTTTTCAAGCAGTTGTTTTTAGTCATGTCTTTATCCTTGGCTGTAAAATAGTGCTCTTTGATAGGGCTCTTTGGATATAGCAAAGTGCTTATATGCAACTGTACTCAAACAGTGTGAATGGCAACAGGAGTGGGTCTGGTGTTTCCCTTGGGCTTGCTGTAGGTTTTTGGAGGCATGTAGGCAGCAGGAGACCATACGGATTTGGACTATGGTACTTGGTGGGTCATCCCATATCACTGCAATTGGCAGGATTTTCTGTCAAACACTGAACTTCTGTGCATTTTTGTGTATGAAAGATATATTTAGTGATTTGCTTTTTTTTTTTTTTTTCATCATCATTCTGCTGACACAAGACTTCTATCTGGGAAGCTTAGAAGGAAGGCAAACAAACAAACAGAAAAAGAGTCCATTCTGCCTTAAGCCTGAAAGAATGCATGGATTTTTTTTTTTTTCCTTACGTGTACAGAGCTGTTAAGTGTTTCTTCAAAGTATGTGTCAGACTTTTAGATCAATACCTTGACCTATTTTGTGGTCTCCCAAGAGATAAGACTTCATACACAAACAGATGAGATCACATGTAAGATCACATGTAAGACCACAGTCACTTGTAGTCCAAGTGCCAAACCTTGTGAGTATTTTTCTTTGAGAAACAGATATCAGAATTTCCCTTAATATACAGTTGTTGTGTTATGTTCCACAAAGTACTGTATTCAGCACCTATTTTTCTTTCACCTTGTGGCTTGGGTTTAGCATTTTAACAGCAGTTGCTATGGAAGAGTTAGCCATGTTTATTGGGTCATGACAAACAGCAGCAGCTGAAAGACAAATATTGTATTCTGTTTTAAGTAGGAGGTGGGCCCTGAGCCAGAGATTAGCAGCTACAGAATGTAACTAGCCACAAAGCTGAGTCCTTGGTCCTGACGCACATTAGTTACTCAGGCATAATGCTTAAATGTAGCTTATACTGTAAGTATTTTCCTCATTGCAATTTTGAATTCCTTATGCTTGTTAAAAGGGTGGCAGCTTGCCCATGTCCATGAATTAGTGTCTTAATAGCGAAAGAAAATATTGATTGGAAATAATTCTGTATTTCACACTTTCGCCTGATTAGATTTTTGCTTGCTTTTGTTTGGTGAATGTAGGGGTAAGTGCACAGCATTATGAAACATTTGCAAAAGCTGGCTGTATCGTGAGAAAGAATGAATTGCAGCAGGGACAAAACCAGAAGCTTAACTAGGACAAACTTCACCTTTTATCGACATGTAGTTACTGGATCTGAAATGGTAGTTGTGAAAACTGTCAGTTATATATCCATAAGCAGTCTTAAAACTGGTATTCATCCATCCCCTATTGATATGTGGGGAGTTAATATAATTCATACCATAGCTGGGAATTTTTGCTCTTGAATTTTGCTGGTACTGTAGAAATCCAGGCCAGACTTTGAGTGCAATTCCTCGATGGTTTTTCAAAGGATAATCCTCACTCTACAAGGTGAAGATAGGTAAATCATAGTATTAACAGGTAGTGCCTTGAAATGTAAGTTAATTCTCCTAAGAAAAATCTCTGAAAATAAAGACCTGGAAACTGTCTTGCTTACAATCCCTATCATCAACTCCCTTCAGCAAAAAACATATCCAACAACCAAACACCAAAAAACCTGAAAATTAAAAGCTATTCAGAGATGCAAACTTAGTCTCCTTGAAGACAGACTTTTTATTTTTTTTTTTTTTCATCTTGCCTATCTAATGCATTTAAGTAATTTACGGTTTTGCACTTCCCAGAGCTTGAAAGTAACTTGCTAAAGTCTCAAGTGAGGAGATGTCACGATTTCTAAAACTTTCAGAGGTCAGAATTTTCTAACCAACTCTTGTCCATGTGGTGTGGGAGCTGTTAGCCAACATTTGTTTTATGGCCTGATGCAGGAGACTACTTCTGTCTTTGGAAGCTCCAGATTTTCAGTAGTGATGTCAAGATGCTGAGGTGTTTTGGTATTTTTCAGTACTAAAATATTTCTTAATTCCATGGCTGGCTGTCTTTCCTTCAGTAGTCCTTTTCACTCTGGGGCTGACAGGAAGCAGAGTGGTAGAACAGGAGGGAAAAGTAGAAGAGTCCCTTCAGGGTGGGCATGAAGAGGCCCCTTAGAGCTTGAGGATTTCAGAAATGATTTGACATCTGTCAGGCCTGCCATAGATGCAGATTTTACTATTTTCCTAACTTGGTCTGATATTTGCTGTTCTAAGGCTTTCCTGGGGAGGTATCATTTGTGGAAGCCCAGGATGTGTGTTGTAGAGGAAGAAAATTGGCTGGCTCCATGTGCCAGAAATCCTTTTTTTCCTAGGGCCAGAAGCAGCTCTCCCTGGTCTTGTCTGCTTCTGATGTCCCAAACATGTCCACTCTTTCCCCACTAGTAACTGGCCCACCTCTCTGGTTTTGGTGTTTAGTTTGCTTGTGTGGTGTTTTTTTTNTTTTGTTTGGTTGTGTGGTGTTTTTTTTTGTTTTTTTTTTTTTTTTTTTTTTTTACTCTCTTTTTTGGGAGAGGGTTAAAACATCTGTTGTTCTTCTATCTGAGGTACAGGATGTGCCTATGAATGTATGTCTTTAAGTGACACAATTTATTTTAATCTAATGGGGTTTTTCCTCTACATTAAAGCGATGGTTAAGACCTTAAAGGATGAAGAACCTCTTAGTACAAATGCTGTACAAATAAGCTGCAGAAGGCTTTCTGTCTTGAGGATTCCTGTCTCAAACTCTGCACTGTTTGTGACCTTGCAATGAAATAGAAAAACAGAGGAAGAGTGTGTTGTAAAAAAAAAAAAAATAAAAATTTGGGTAGTTAGCAGTAATTTTGGGATGCTGTGCATAGAATTTATCAGTGATGTGTGCAACTGAAAAGTCAGTTTTCTGTAATGGCTTAAACCCCAGAAGTTTTGCAATTAAAGCTGTGATGCTTAGAAATTATTATCCAATGCTGCCATAGCTTTGGCCTAATTTCTTTCTCTGACCATGCTTCTTCAAAACTCCTTTTGACTTAACTGGTAGGTACAAAAATTTCGTATCCCTCTGTAGCAGTATGCTTCCTTTAGAACATCAGCATGAATTGGTGACTAGCAGTGAGTTTTTTCACACATCCTAGATTTTGTGATGGCGTTGATGACATATGGTTTTCATACTTTCTGCTTCTGATGGTGTGTAGTGGTGCTTTGTGTCTTGTACCTCAGAGCTGGCAGTAGGAGCAGATTAAGTGGATCTATAAATAGTTCCTTGAACCCTTCCATGGTATAAGTATTGCTCTCTACTACTCCAGACATACTGGGCATGTTGATTTGTCTTTTTTTATGGTGTAAGGAGGGAGGGGTTCATTCTCACCTGTTCAAATACTTCCAGTTACGTGTGAAAACCCCCCCTATCTATAACAGATGAATCTGTGGTAGTGTAAAAAAAGCCTCTGGTGGGTATTATACCAGCTGGTATTTGTACATGTTTCACATTACAGTTTGGAGCATCAATGCAGGGAAGCACAAGTTGGGTCATTGCATGCTTGGGGCTTATCTAGCAAATCACAGCGACAGAAGGAGCACGATGACCCACTTAGAACAACATGTTCAGTCTCTTCAGTGTTCCCCCTCTGCAGTGCTGGTTCTAGCTGTGTGCTTAACTTAGTGTTGAGAAAAAAACCCCTTGTTGCAAATGCTTAAGGACTTGATTATTTTACTACAGCAGTCTATTTTCTTGATTTTTAAGTGGCACTTGTTGAAAATCTTGAAATAAAATTACTCCATTTTATTTTAATGTATGACAGCCAAAAAGTCTTAAAGGATCAGATCCTTTAAGATATTTAAATACCGAACTACTGTTCCAGTCACTTGGAGCTAGAGCTTGGCACCCAGAGTGGACATGCATGAATACACGACTTCCTCTGGCAAGTGAAAGCAGTGACTTGTCATAGTGAATTCCCTCCTTTTCAGAGGGAAGTATCAACAGTCACACTGTGTAACTTTCTGGTAATTCTTCACTGGTAAAAATAAATAATGATGTTATTCTTGGGATGTTTTTAAAGTGGTTTACTAATTTATCTGATGGATGCAAAATGTAGGAGGATTGCTGTGCTATTCATTTATGTGGGTGATGAAATAATGGCTTCCACGTTTGTTATCTGTGTTGGCAGCAAGAAAGATAAATTGTTGAGATGTGAGTGTCTGTCCTAAGGATAAACCTAGCAACGCATTTCTGGTTGTCAGTCAACACTTCCCCCCCTTGCCCTGGTGTCACTTGTGATGTAATGCCATCCTGCTGTAGCGGAATCCTCTGTGCTCCTGATCTGTAATTAAATGTGACGTCACCATACAAAGGCTGCTCAAAGAATTGCTGTAGCATAGCTGTTATAGGCATTAAAACTATTTTAGAAAGAATGTTTTCTACTTTCTGGGAGTATAAAATAGTCTGTTACCAAAAACGTTTGCTCCTTCAGGAGGAAACAGAAGTTTTCTGGGGAAACAAGTTAAATACTCAAAGGTACAAGTCTTAATACATTATATATGGGATTCACATTGATGCAAATGAAAGAGGAGCTGGGAGTCCTGGGTGCATGTGCACAGTGTAACCAACCAGCACATTTACACTGAAAGTTCTACCTGCAAAATTGTTTAGGCTCTTCCCTGGTTTCATCACCACATATTAATCTAGATTCTTCTGTAATTTTTTTTTTTTTTAGTTTCAGAGGTGATGCAAAACTCAAAAATGAGAGACTAGATGTCACCAATGCTACTTTCTTTTGCCTAAACAGTGCCTGATTCAGGGAAGTACAAGCAAGAATTCATTCATTCGTTTCACTTTCAGTGGATTTCTGTCATTCCACATAGATATGGGTAAAAATAATTTTAATTTTCAAAGAAATGTGACTTTACTATATTAATGAGGTTAATATATTGGGCAATTTTTAGCTAGGACTTGAGAACTAAACTATTTAGCCATCGTGGGGAGGAAAAAAGTAAAATGGCAATTTTTGGATCGAGATAAATAAATGGCATACTGTTTCTTTATTATCCATAGAGTTGCAGAAGAAAGTCTTATTAAATTCAGCTTCCCTGTTTACTACGTATGAATACGGTACCAATTTCTGTGTGTTGGTCTGGGAAGCTCCCTGCTCTGTAAATGGGTGGATTCAGCTATTGGTCTGGCTGATATTTGTTGGTTTTAACAAGGGGTTCTGATGTATAAAATTGCTTAAAAATTAATTATTGGTTCTTTTGATATGCTTTTGCAACTCTTGAGCCGTATATGATTTATCTTCAAGCTAACTTGGCAGTTCCCTTCTATAGTACCTATTTTCTCTGCTCTGTTGTGGGAGCAGTTAAAGAAGTGGTTTCTGGTTTCTGCTGTCACTCATATTTTCAATATAATAAAACCAACCAAACTGGACATTCAGTTGGTTCAGGGCTTGTCTCTTGTGCAATTTTAGCTTCAAGCTAACATAGAAACTATTAGCACTACTGTGGGGTTTGTTGACTTCAAAGGAGTTTGCTGTTAACCAGAGCAAAGGCAGGATTTCACCATGTAACTATTCATGCTGTTAAGGGCCTATATTTAGCAATGACCTAAGGTCCTTCTAGAGCTACTGACTTCATGTTTCCAGCTTCCCAGGGCTCATGCACTGTTTTTTCAAATGCACAGGAAGCACCTCGTGTTCCTGTCCTGGTTCTGTGTATCAGCATTTAAAAGGCAACTAGTAAATGCCAGGCATTGCAGAATGACAACATGCTTTGCTTTGGTGTGGGTGACAGAATGTGAGACCTGCTAGGGTGACCCTTTGCTTAGTTTGAGATATAGATCACTTAATAGATCACTGCCCTGGACTGCTCATGCATTAGTCTCCCTGGGCTTTCTTGTTTTAAGAAGACTTTACAGCAAATACACAGCTTGCTGCAGGTCAGGCACCGAGATCAACTGTTTTTTAGAAATGCTGTGATTATGTAACCTATTTGTTTGTGATGTAGCACAACTCTGCTGAAGACTTGATTTTATTGGACTGGCACTGACTTTTCTTAGTCTGCTAATACAGCTGCCAAGTGATAGCTGTAAAAAAAATCCTAATATAAATTAAGATGCAGGCTACATATGCTGACAAAAGGAAATTGGTTTGATACCTAATTTTTCAGAAAAATCTGTGAATATATGAGGCTTTAAATAGATTTGTTCTGGTCTCTTTTGTAGATATTACACTGGCTGGCCTGTAATTCCTCAGGTTTCCCTTCCTCTGGTCTTAAGGACAAAGCATCACCTAGTCCTGTAGGGTCATTTTCTTGATTTTATAGGGGCCCACACAAGAAAACTTAAAAAAAAAAAAATTAAAAAAAATCCTTTAGTTTGTTCCCTAAATAGTATAGTTGGGATTTCAGCAGACTTAGTGTAATTGAATATATTTGGTTTATGTGGATATAGCTTAAATATTTCTCTACTTTTTGACTAAAGCATTAAGACTTCATTCTTCTCCTTAAGTGTCAGTGATGTGTTATTCTCATTGTAACGGCCTGTATTTTCCCTTTTTTGAACTACTTTTTGCAGAGGATTCTATTTCACCCCTTAATCACTCAGATCCTTAACTATCCAGAATTTGTCAGTAAGACTACACTAACCAGCAGGTGTTAATACAGTAGTTTTTATAGAAAAAGGCTATTAAAGCACAGTACTTCCTATTTCTGACAATTCCTCCAAGTCAGAGAATTCCATGCTAGGTCACCCAGTGAAGAGAAAGGGCAAACCACACAATGTTTGACCGGGTATTCCAGTATTGGGTTATCAGGCTGTAGGAAGAGATGCATTTGGTGAGTTGAAACAAACTTAGCATAGGAAGGATACATCTACTTCAGTGACACTGACTAGGCATTGTCCAGATTGAAAGTGCTCTCAGCATTGATAGTGCTGATACTGACAAAGGAATTTCTGCTGAAGTTTTAACAGCAGTCCCACTACTGTGTACAGCTACACACTTATTATTTATATAGAAGTGATGGTAGTTTTGCATTTTTCAGCCCAGCAATTGCAAAGACAAAACTGAGCATGAATCAGACTTGAGAAAACGTGTGTGTTTTTTTTTTTGTTTTTTTTTTTTTTTTTTTTTTTTTTTTTTTTTGTGTGTGTGCAAATGCTGTTATACTGGATTCTTCAGTGGTAGAAGTACACCACACATAGCATTTGGGAGGGGACAGCCTGGCAAGGGTGGCCAGTGTGGCATGGTGAAAGGAAGCAGACCAAAGAGCTACTCTGAGGCACTGGCAGTAACTGTGTTACCAGTCAGTGAACAAAAATCCCAACGAAACCCAAACACCATACAACCCACCAGCCCCCACACCACTTCCCCAGCCCCAAATCCCAGACACTGCTGCTTGCATACTTTGCTGATAGTTCCAGGGTTTTTTTGCTAATTGGTCCTTGCCATCCAGATAGAGATGTCCCAAGCGTAAGTGTTCCCTGAAAGTAAGAATTTTTTAAAAATCTTGTTCCTATGCTGTCACTTTACATGGGAGTTCTTGTTTTCCTTTTGTTGAAGGATTAAGTTGTGGGAACTTCTGCCAGGCGTAATGGGTTTACCATAATGGGTTACCATTGTATATTTTACCTTTTTGCTTCTGGAGCGAAGGGTGGTCCTAGCAATAGAACAATGATCTCAAATTAGTACACTCCATGCAGAATGTCCATAAAGTTGCTTTTGTATTCAAGTGCTTTAGGAATGGCATAGAAGTGAACCAACTGAGAGCCCTAAGGCCAGTGCTAATTGTCCATATATGTGACTGGTATATGCTTAATGGTGGGACAAGAAAAAAAAAAAAGCCAAAATTATTTGAATATAAAGCTTGAAGAGTCAAGCACTCTGCAATACTTAGTATGTTACATGTATTTTGAGAAATGATCGGAGAAACAGTTGTGTACTCCAAGCAAAATTTATTAGAAGTCTATTCAAGAAAAAAAACCAACACAGAGACCTTTCGCTTGTCAAAGTCAGTTACCTGAAAGTCAGGTATGAAAAAACTGCATTTTTCTAAAATCAGATACAGAGTAGAAACAGTACTTTTTAAATATCACAGGCAACAGACATTTAAGTCTTCAATCATAAATGGCATCATAGATAGGTATTAATCTCACAGCAAAGCTGCATGCAGATCTAGTTTAAAATTGAAAGCCTTTGAATATAAAGCCTTTGCCATGAAATCTGCAATCATAAAGGTATGCTGCACAAAGATGTTTCTTTACCTTTGTCTTAATGACATTTCTCAGTAATAAAGACATATGTACATTTAGATTTGGCTGGTAAACCATATTTTAGTTAATAAAATTTTGCATAAAATGCTATCTTACAGAATTGCACTATCCAGATGTGCTTATGGTAAACAGAGCAAAAAAAGAAAAATGCATTGAAATGTTCTGTAGTGAAGAGGGCAAAGATCAAATAAGGAACTCAATTTTTTAAAAATCAACAACCAAATGGCTCTGTACAAAAAAGGAAACATATGTACAAAATGCTACAGAGACTACATACATTTTGATAATTTTGATCCTTTACCCATGAGAAATGCAGCAGAAGCTTTTGCCATCTATAAGGTGCTGAAGAAACCGAATCTGAATTTTTATTTTTATAAAGCCATAGTAATTGTCATCCTGTGCCTTAATTTTATTTGCTATTTATGCTTACCTTTGCTTATGGAAAATGTATGCTTTCAAATACTTGCTTCATTCAGGACAAAAATGAAAAAAAAACCAACTCTAAAATGTATCAGTTTTGATACTTGTGACTTTCTTTTGTCTAAATTCCTAAAAAGAATGTGTATCTTGGGTTTCATTAATATACATATACATATATAGTGAAGTAAATCAGTACATGATACTTGTGAATAATTTTCAGGTGGCTAGGTTAGGGAAAAAAACACCCAAAACCCAACAACCCTTTGCACTAACACTGTTTACTTCCTGCTTCTTAAAATTCCTGATACATAAAAACACTACCCTCTTACATTTCATGTTGCTCACTATTACAACATTTTGATTACAACCATTTAATATCGGACATCAGTAGCAGGTTATTATTGTCTATGCTTATACCATTATCTGTCTCATCCTTAAATTCTCTTTCCCAAGTCTTTATGCCTTTTTCACTTCTCATCTTTAACAGAAAATACTACAGGTTCATTAGGGGAAAAAAAGAGAAAAGATTTAGCCAATACCATTGCACCCGTTCAGAACACTTGCAGTTCTTCCACTTTTCACTACGCTTGCTTGAGATTTTACAATCACTGTGCATATGTTACAGCATACAAGTGCAGGCAAAAAATCTATATTATAATTTGTCATACATTGTAAACCAGTACAATAGGAAAACCTGTGATACAGCGAAGTGAAAGCAAAAAATGCTGTCAAGCTAGTAAGAATGTGGAAACTTTTTTTTTTTTTAATAGTAAACAGCAACTTTCCCCTGTATTACATGCATGCTGCAAAAATCCCACCAGACATCATGGTAGTACCACAAATGTTCAAACCAAGCACAGTTTCTCCCCCTTCCCCCCACCCCCATGGCAATTCCTCTGTGTACCTGTCATTAGACTTTTCCTATTGTGTTTCACATGAAAACACTTTAAAGCAGGGAGTGTTTAAGTGTTGAAATGATTCCTCTTGTCTCAGAAAAGCTTAGTTATTCACACTGTGGTCGTTGCTGTAATACTGCTGGAACCGTTTGGCGGGTGGGATGGGATGAGGATGAACTAGATGGCCTCTATTTGAGACTGCAAGCAAGAAAACAGAAGGCCAGCATAGCATGTTTTCTAGCAGCTTTATGCAGAGATGCAGCATAAATAAGTAGAAAAAAAAATTTCACAGCCTCTTGACATAGTTTCCAGGGAAAGTACCAAAGAATTTGGTTCTTCTCGAGGTTCCTGAAATTAGAAGCAATAGATGAAAGATGGGAATAACAGAAAATCACTATGTAAGCATGGCCTTATAATTTCTATGTTTAATAATGCACAAACAGAAATATCTACAGTTCCTTATAATGTAACTTCAAAAATTATTTTTAATTTCATTTGTGAGTTGTGTGTTTTACCAATGTATAAATGCAGGAAGTGAAAGGCAAATAAAAAGGCATATTTGATTAAATTCTTAGGCCTTGATTAAAAGCTGTGCTAAAATTCTTGGTATATAGAAATAATTTGAACAACATCAAGTCTACTTAAATAATGACATTTTTTAAATGCTAAGGACTACTCAGATGATTGTTAGCTACGCATGCATGAGGGTTTATGAAATGATTAAGACATCTTTTCTAGAACTGGTTATGAAATCTCTGTTCAGTAATACTTGGTTCTTACAAGGAGTCAATTCTGTAGATGTATTCATGTGAGTAAGTTCTAAGTTACCTGGTCTTTATGAAGAGAGCAGTAATACATAAGCCATTTTATTTCACAAATGACAATGCTGTACAACAAACTGCAGGCAAGTGTCAATTTGTGTCCATCAATTTCAAATGACAGAAGAGCAAAATCACTTGCTAATTTCAGTGGATTTGGTGGGGATTTCTCCTGATAAAGCCAGGTTCAGGCTTATTACATTGAATACCAAAAATTATGCTCTTTGAGACACTAAACAAAGAGGGCAGCAAAGTTGGGGGGGGAGGGAAAGGAGGAAAAAGGCAACCAAATTAAAACATACCCACAAACCATCCATCATCACATTTTTCCATCACATCAATGACATCTCCCTCTCTGAGCTCCAATTCATCTTCATTCCTAGGAGTATAGTTATATAGAGCCTGAAACCTTAAATAGGACAGATGACGCATTTTAAAAAGATGTAAGAGTTCTTTGCACCTTTGCTGAAGTAAAGGAGCTGTTTTAAACATTAACTAACAAGTATCACTTCTTGCAAGTAGAGAGGAAAAGAATTAATTTTGCCTGGTGGACTTGAGAGTTAGGAACTAATAGTAAATAAAAAAAAGTAATTGGAAAGTTCAGTCACTAAAGACTGGGTTTCAAGAGAAGCCTAGTGGCTTCTCAACCAGTTGCTTTGAAAGCAGATTTCTTTTTTCCTTTCAGCATTATTTTATAGTTGAGTCACCAAAAAAGAGGACTTCCAGAGGGGAGCCTCTAGATGTGTTAGCCCTGTAACTCTCCATGATCAGCATCTAAAGCTGTGGCTCTGCCCCTAAGCTCTGTGAAGCCAGTACCACCCAGCACAAGCCAAGTGTTGGTGGAGGAGGGTGCCGAGGAAGCAGCTCACACACACACTGTCACTGTAACTGGGGGACCTCCCTGGATTCTTCAGCTGCAACTGGTGTGGCAAACCTTTGCTCCATATATAAAAAAGGTGCCTTCCTCTATGGAGAAAGTGGAGCATAATTGATATTTGGAAACCATACAGAGGTAATCTGTTCCCTAGTTAAAGAGGTTTGAATCAAATCAGGGGACATATACATGGAAACTCAAACAGTATTCAAACACTGACCTCTGTCTCCACCCCTGGCCAGGAGCTGCAGATTCCAGGATGTTAGGTGGATAAATGGCAAGAGGTTTGGGATTCCTTGACAGCTTTTAACTGAGGTTTTCTGAATTGAAAGAATGGCAATAAACTCTCACTATGGGGAACTGAAGGTACTTGGACTGACAGGCCACAGGAAGATTGCTAGCCCATGAGTCCTGCAGGGTCAGAATCTGCCTTCTTTTTTTTTTTTTTTTTTTTTTTTTTTTTGACCAATCCCCCCCCATTACATGCACANATGCCCCACATATGACTGACTGCGTATAAAGAAGCAGGGTACAACTGCAGGAATTGTACAAAGCAAATAGTTTTAATTTCAAAATACTGAAGCAAAACATAATCATATGCATTCTTTCTTCTTAACAACAGTTCACTGGAGTTTTAAACCTTAATGCCATTACACTGCTCCAAGTAAAAACAGAATAGCTTGCCTGTTGACAAGTTGGTACTAAATATTTCAAGTAGTTCTGTATTGTTCTGGCAAAGTTTCCATCGCTTAGATAAGATGTTTATTTTAGTAAAAAATTCCTGCTCCTGAAAGTCCAACTTGAAAATTCTACATACAGACTGGTGCTAGGTTTAGTTTAATGATAGTTGTCTTACTAAACTACGCTTTTCATATGGCTGGTTTGGAGGAAAAAAAAACCCACAAAAAACAAAGATGCTGTTCCAAGAAAAAAGTTATCACCCCAAGACAGAAAAGTCTATTTTATACTCTAATCACACTAACAAAATGGAATGAGACTGGTTGTTTAAGCAATTACCTCTGGTAATTTATGTAGCAGGAGTAAGAACAATCTGTGCAAAAAAACTAAGTGGCAATAACATTTTTTGTTATGCTTATCATCATTCCAGGAAAGCAGAGCTATGATGGTATTCCAAAAAATCATTAAATGCAGGTTCCAAGGGAATGGGAGTTACAGATGTAATGTATCATGAATAGGATTCAAGCCAATTATTTACTCAAGTACAGTAACAAGGACTTCCCAAATAGCACACTCTGTACTTTGGAAATTGAATTTCCAGATAATAGTAATTTCTAGATAATCCATTTTATTAACTCCTTTGTAATAATTTCATTCTCTCTATGCTAATTGAAGGCTTTCTTAAGCATGAAAACTCAGCTACCCATTTACAACCATGACAGAATACATATTCAAAGCAAAGAATGGTTGGTTGGCAATTTAAATATATTTCTCTTTTTAAGTTTAGGAATAAGTAACTTCAGTCATGAGCTACTTAAACTATACTGAACAAAACAAAGGAGATAATTATTGCTTAAAAAACTGACTTAGGTGTTCAGTATGCTCAACAATACCAACAGGAGCTTGTAGTTTCACTGAGATTACAATTAAAACATCCAATTCTAATTATATCTGTGGTATAGCAGTTTGGTAACTTTTTGCCACTCTTTTCTATCTTCAAGTGACTAACAGGTAAACTTTAAAATATTAAGCCTTAGTTACGTTTATGAGAAATTATCTGTTGGAGTGTATGCTGAAGTGCTCTGATGTTAGAGGAAGACTGGCTACTGGTTTTGATGATCATTGAAGCAGGACCTGAGTGCAAGATTTGGGGGCAGGGGTGGGCGTTGAAAATGCAAACTCAAAATAACCTTGCACCGATCTTGCATTTTAACAGTCAGCACTGAAATATCCCAAGTACTTAAAATATTTGTGAAAATAAGACTTGAGATCTATGTTATTCTCCAGTTCTCAGAAAAGCTTTCTTGTATCTCATATTTGAACTGCACTTGTAAGTCGTACCGAAAAGTGTGAGCCTGTGTTCCTGTGAACAACATTGAGGGTTTTTTGTCTCCATTCACATCCAGAACTGTTTCTGAATAATTTGTGTCAAGTCAGTAAAGCAGATGAATTGAATGAATGTTAAATCTGTCATTCTGCTGAGACGTAAAAATGGAGAGACTAGTCTGATTTTACGTAATAATTATTCTTTTTAAGTATAGACAACGGAGAACTATGTTGTCACATCTGTCTGCATTTGATAGAAATTAAACAACTAAAGTGTTGCCCTCTGGGACTTTCTTGGATATCTTCCTACATCAATACAGTTATCTATAAATAATCTCTGAAATCTATTCATAATTGTACTTGGCAAGTTAACAAATTACCTGATGATGTGCTGGTTCTGGCTTAAACGTTAGGGTTTGGTTTAGTAGACAATAAGTATACTTACGGTTCCCCCCCACTGTGTATGTTTTCATGAGAAAGCACAGGGCGCTGTGGCTGAAATGAAATGATTTGAAATGTAATAAAGATTTGCAGTTTAAGGTCCAGAGAGTTGGACAGGGGAGTGACACACAGTTGTTCAAGAGCTCATATTCTACCTTGTGTAGAACAACATCCCATTATGTCCCCCCTCCAATAAATTCTTAAGAAACATGACATACAAATGAATCTTGGCAGGTTTAAAGATCTGATTTTTGGAGGCCATAATAAAAACTAAACAAAACTGAACTTTATCAGTCCATTCTATTTATAGTACAGTAGAAAGCTGGAATAGAATCCTTCTGCCTCTTCACTGTGAAACAGAAATAACATTAGAAAAATCAAATGCAATCGCTGAATATCACACATTGTTTGTGTGAAGTATATTTTTAGATAAGCAGAAGTAGGATCTATATATAATGGCGGAATCTAGAATATTCATAGACAAACAACATACCCATTTGCATTACACACACACAATACTAAACTTGGCAGGCATAACATGCTATGCTTTAATTCTGTTTCATCTCAAGCCATGCAGGCTGTTGGGAGGCAAAGAACAGAAATAACTTTTGAAAGAATACATCTAACTGTGTGAAAATTACAATTAACGCTTTTACTTCGACAGAAAAAATAGTTTGTATTTCCAGTGCAAAACTTAATGAAAGGAACTATGTTCCTTCTTAATGGAGCACTACATACCACTAATATTCAACAAATCTGGATGCAATGGAAATGAAAAATACTAACCTCCTACAGAAACCATATCCTGCTTAAAAAGTCATTGACTTACACTGATTAGAATCTGCCTGAGGCCAGAAACAGTGCAGGAGCTGCTGCTTGGAAAAGCTTTTGATATGAACAGGGATCATACTCTCTGTTGACTGAGGATGCCTTATGGTCATGCTGTAGAGACAGGTCTGTGAACCATAGCTCTTTTGGAAGTGTGAATATCAAACACTGCTCATAGCACTTTGTTTCATGAATTGAGCAAGCTGCAACCTGATCTTTAAGCCATGGAATTTGTCTTATTGCCCCGTGGTTTTCTCTTGGTTTGACTATTTCAGTTTACTCTTGAAGATGATACAGTCTTCCATGAGAGAAGGCAGTGGTAAAAAAGCCCCAGTCTGATGACAGAAATTGAATGGAAAAACACTCTATCTAGTTTGTTAGTTTTTGTTTGTTTTCCCTTTTCCCTCCAATATCTCCAGATGAAATTAGTTACATTTCTTATCACCAATTTGTATGTGTACATGCAGAAAATTTTGGTAACAGTCTATACTTTACAGTCTATAGAGTAATTTTAAAAGGTGCTGAAAGATGCAGGCAGGCACATTACAGATTTTTTTATTTGTATTATTGAACACTAGGTGGGAAAGGCATTTTCAAAGTAAAACAAAAAAAATTGTTTTATACTCTCTCCCACCTTTAACTTTCCTCTGCCAGTGTGCAAGAAAGACAGGTGATTTTTACCAAAGAATCCAACAGTACAGACTGCAAATGAGACAGTTGTCAGTAAACCCCCTTCAATGGCTTGCTTGTCAAGCAAGAAGACAATAGTCCACTGGGCAGGATGCTTTGTATTTAGACTGGAAACTGACATTATTTTCTGTTAATCTTTCATGTAACTGAGCTAAATGCCAAAGGCAGAGATTTAAGGTAACTCAGGTTAAGGATTTTTCCTACAAACAGTGAAAGTCAATGTCCTAAATATTGCTACAAATCATATAATGTTTTGAACGTAATACCAAGCCAGGAAGAAATTGGTAGGTCAGTATTTTTTTTTTTCTGCATATGCTTCATAAAATGTTTTATTGCTAATTAACTTCTGCAGAAACAGATACAAAATCAAGGTGACTGAAGATTTTCAACTGTATGTTATTGCCACCGAGAAAACTTTGATAAAATTAGTCTTTGAAAAATAGGATGAATTGGTGGTATGTCTGAGCAGGGAAACACTGGCACTCACTCTCTTTGAATGCATTCCACAACCACAGTTGACATCCGGAAGCTTCCTCCCTGTTTTCTGTCCTTAAGTTTGCATTCCCACATACCAGTGACATTGGCTAACTAGGGCACTGTTGCAAAGATTTCTAGTTTTCAGCGACAACTTCATTTATTAGACTATCCTGTTTCCTGGGAAATATTGCAGGACCTAATCCCAAAAAACATTAGATGTGCAATCAAGTCAATGGTCCCAGTTGTATCCCTGATTTTCATGAATGATTAATATGCACTTGCATATAACAGTTCTGTATAATCCTAAGCATGCAAATTAGGTGCATAATTTGTGCACTTGTAGTTTTGTAGTTCAAGTCATTAATACACTACACATTGACCAATGCTCTTAACATACTGGTTACATGTCATTCATTTGCAGTAACATTCAAAATTAATACAGGGCTTAATCCCTTTTTTATGAATCTCATTCCTGGTTGGACTTTCTGTGAGATGGTGTTGGTTCACTACTGCAAGAATCCTGGCCTTCCTACGATTGAACTTTCTTCATTGATGAAGAAAGCACTGCCCCCTCATACCTGGTAGTAAACATAGGCCTGCCAAAAAGACTCTGAAAGTTACATAAACCTGCATATCTTAAACTAAAATTCAAATTTCAAAAAGGCAGTCACCAGAAAGATGATCACCTAAAATCAGCAGCATCAGTGTGGAAAACACCTCATGCTGTTAAATGTTTTAAGAGCCATATGTCAAGAAACCAATGCAAGGAATAATTCAGTCCTAAAAGAAACCAAACCATAATCCATAAATTCCCATTCTCATATAGTTTAGATTGTGTGGGTTAGTTC